>LPNX010544731.1:0-110403 GCA_001517045.1 Pseudotsuga menziesii
ATATATATGCATTGTGAAAACAAAATATTGTTGAATGCATGTATGACTGAAAATAAAATGTGTGTATTTGCTTAAAGAAAATTGTGAATGCTGGAATAGTTAATTCCTCGCCCAAGAATGGACATGAATGAGCTCATGTGCCTGTTGGGAAGGCATGAAAAATATGAAAGTCTCCTTTATGAGACTTGGACTGTCATGCCAATTGGGAAATTAATTGACTGATATTTAATTCCTATATTATACTTGGTCTAATAGAATTTCATTGATGCATTTCACAGGTGAGAAAGGTGAAATCCAGTGGTGCACACTGATCATGGTAGTAGACCAAAAGTTGTTGGACTTGGCTGGAAGTCTCCTTCAAATGATTGCCAGGACCCAAGAGAATCTTGGAGAGATGCTCACGATATAGAAAAGGCAGAATGAGATGAACCACCAGATTTTGCAAGACTCTATTGGTTTGCAAAAGGAGGTAAAAAGCCTTCTGGGAGCAATCTGTAAAGGCAAGGAAAGTGGATTTGTTAAGTCATGAATTTGTCTTCTTTAGTTTTATATTTTGTTTGTGTTTTTTAAAATTTGCTAATGTTCTTACTTCTAGGAAATTTTGGCGTAGAGTTCAAACTTGAGTTTATGCCTTTAGGTCTTCATCATTTTTTTTTCCTATGTTTTCAAAGCTTGCTTTTATAAAAATTTTGCGTAGAGTTCATTTTTCAAGGGTTCTATAGGGTATATGTTGATTAATGGTTTCATTAGTGACGCTAAGATCAAAGGTTAAGCATATAAACTAAGTTTTAAAGCTGGATTAGTGATCAAATGACATAAATTATATGTGTGAACTTTCTTGTAGCGCAAGAGCGAAAATAATGCACTGGCGTGCTACAAGAAAGTCGCGAGTGCCCAATTGGTCATTTTTCACTCCGATTTCTTCAATGATTTCATTCCTAAGGCGATTAATCACGTCAATTAGCAGTTTGATACGTGTCTTTCCAAGCTAATCATGTAAACAAGTGCTTGATCATCGTGTGAGGGAAATTGTGGCAGTTCATTGTGAATGCATGGCAAATCAAGACAGAGAGTGGAACGAGGCATAATTTTCAGGAAGAAGCTCTCAAACTAAATATTACGAAGCTAGTGGATGCTATGGTGGTGACATATTGCTAAAAAATCAGGAATTTGACAGTTGAAGGAAGAATTAGGGTTTCTTAGCGGTGACAGTTGGAAGCGAACTGGAGGGTTGAAGACACCTGGAGCATTCAATTCGACATATAGCCAGTCAAGGAATCAACTTCCAATGCCTGCATTAAGCTTTGAATGAGGTATCCCACGTGACCTATGTCATGACTTGTTAAAATTGGGATTTTTTTTGCTAAGCCCTATGATAATTTTTTGTAAAGGAAGATATGAATTTACTTACTCAACAAACTTGCAATGATGAGATATTAGTCAAAATGTCTAAATAGGCATCGGTTGAGTAAGTAAGGTTCAGAGCAGCACTGTTGGAGATTTCTGGTTCTGTGTTCAAGCCAAATTATTGAAACCTGGCACAAAGCATTTCTTGAACTGGTGATAGGATAGACTGTGTAAAATTGAAGATAAACAGACCGTGAGAGTTTGAAGGAAAATTGACTGCCAAGACTGTGCAAAATTGAAGAAAATAGGCTGTGAAATTACTAACAGGTTCTAAAAACTATACAGAAGATGAAGAGGAGTGGGAAGACTAATAGGGCTGAGCCCACTGATCTCAGTTGGATAGACAAATTTCCAGGATGTGCTGAACTGTTTGAAAATGATGGATGGTTGATTTTTTTTAAAGGATTGATGGATATAATGCTGAAGTCTCTCACAAGTTTGCTCAGTGTTATGACAAAGATATTGTATCTTTTGATACTTTGAAATTCAAATTGACTACAGATTTGGTGGCTGAGGCAACAAGGGTTAAAAATGAAGGAGAACTTTGGTTCAAGAAAGTGCCATTTACTTTTAATGCACAAAGGTATTTATTGCTTGGTATTGTTCCAGATTGGGGCAAGGGAGTGCCCATCCATAACTTTAGAGTTGAATGGGTAGAACCTATGAAGGTTTTACAAAGTTACATTACATGTGAAGGAAGGTATGCCTTCGTTTTCAAGTACCATTTCAGGTTCCTTCAACACCTTAGTAGTGAATCAAAGATAAATCTGCCTTTCTTCCTACTAAAGAGCCTACAAAAGATGTCTAGCAGAGTCAAAGAACACCAAGATCATACTAGATAGTCCATCTTTCACCATGGACTTATAAAACTTATTATCAATAATGTTTTGCAGAAAGAAGGAAAAACTTGGGAATACTTCCTTTTTTGGTCAGGGTTTCAAAATAGCCAAGAAGGACAGTCTACTAGAAAGCAAACTGATAAAGGACAGACCTTGATCAGAAAATTAAGACAAAAAGTGAAAGTTGAAGATGAAGAATGTGTCAAATTAGAGGAAATTGCAGAACCTACAAAAGAAGATTGTGAATCTAAGCAGCATCCAATTGACAGTGAGAACAAAGATTTGCAGTTTATTCATAAGTAGACTCAGCCTGTTTAGAATGATGCACCAGCAGAGTCATTCGTTGATGAGAAGATTGTACTTACAAAGAATGTTTTAGGTGATGAAGAAAACACTAAATTCCAAAAGCAAAGTCCAATTACAATCTTGTCTGAGGCTGAAACATACTTGTTGGAGGATGATAAGCTTACTGTCATTGATAAAACTAGGGTTGGCACTAAAAAGGAGTTTCACAGTCATGAAGATAGGACAGCAGTACCAAAGAAAAAGAAGCTTAAAGTTATGGAATTTGCCTCAGTCATCCATCAGGGTAAAACTTTAAAAATGGTAGGAGAGCTTGCTCCTGGGTGGAGACCTAATACTAGACCAAGAAACAAGCTCAGGATAAACATGAAGAAATTACTAAACCCTAAATTGAATAAAGAGGGGGTAACTGTGATTGATGATTTCTCCTCTGATGAAAAGTTGGATGTTGGTGAGGGTGACAGCAAAGGGAAAAAACCAATGAAATCAGAAGAAGAATCTAGCCTCACTGAGACCAAACTATCTGATGTATTTTTGGAAATACGAGGTCAAATGTTAAAAGAACAGAAAAAAGATGAAATAGAGGTTTCTCATTTAGAAAGCAAACTGATGGTTGATGAAAATGTTCCTGGTGAAACTGAGACTCAAGAAAACCTAAGTTTTCATGATACTTCTACATAGCTACTTCCTGAAGATGAGGAAATATTTAGAAGACTTAACATTCCATGGCTTCCTAATGAGCTGCAAAGTACAACATGAAATAAAGAATTTGATTCAGAGAAAGAAAATTTGCAGAGAACTATAAAGCAGTATAAACATCAAGTAGAGTATATGCAGGAGACAAGTGATGGTTTGATTATAGCTAATAAAAAACTTAGAGAAGACCTAGAAGAGGTGAATAATCACCACCAAGAACTAATTGCAGTCTCAAAAGAGGGCTTAGAAAGAAAAAGAAATACATAGTTACAATTTACAGGGTTAAAACAGACCATCAGAGAGCTACAACAACAAAATGAAGAGCTTACTAGAAGAATGACAGAGATCGAAGCAGAGCAGCTGAAGGCTAGGATAAAGGCCCAAGCCTTAGAGGGGATAGCTTTGTTAGCAGAGGCTGCTAAAGATCTATGAGGCTTGTTAGCAAAATCAGTTACTTGTTATGTTTTGAAGAATATTTTACTTTTGTAATTATTATTTTGATAAAACCATTTCAATGAGTAGGCTGAAAAGGAGTTAGGGTTTATCCTTTAACTGAATTTTGAAAGATAGTATTAAGGGAGGTCACAAAGAGGACTAAGGGTTCGACTTTTGGGCTGGCTAGAGGAGGTCTCTTGACTTGTTGATAAGCTAAGTAATTGACTCTCATGTGTATTTGAGGAACTGATTATGAAATATATGCTCCATTTTACCCTTCAGTCTGTTCTTTGGCTTCATTTTTAGCTTGTTTAGCTACACAGTTGGTAATTTCATTGCTGGTTTATAGTTTTTATGCTTGTAGTGCTTGCCATTTGTGGATGAACTTCAATGTTATTTTCTGTTGGATACATGGTTATTATGTTATGCATCTCAGTTTTTCTTTACTTGTGATTTAGTTCTTATTTGGGTTATGAATGTATTCCCTCTTGTCACCAAACTTCACAACTAGAAAACCTTTAAAAAAACCCTAAAAAACCCAGTTTTGTTTGATTGAAATATTTGAGATTATGTTGGCTTGTTTTCTCGTAGTCTGGAAACAATTTCTGGCATAAACTCTTTGGCGCCGTTGCCGGGGAACGAAGTTGAAAACAAATTTTTCCCTAGGATACTTATCATTTCACTGGTTTTAAGAGGTGAACTTAAACCAGCATATCTCTAAGACTACTTTTCACCAGTTTGTCACAGTGGCTACTAGGGGAATTGGAACTAGAAACAAACCTATTTCACCTTTGTAGCTGGGTGTTTCAGACCCAGAATAGATATTGAAGACAGCAAGGAAGATTAGAAGGTATCAGTCATTACCATCCCTATGTGACCCTGACCAGTTGGATGGTTCATCACCTTCATCTGTTTTGAGAAAAGAAGAAGAAATTTCACCTTGGTTAAAGCTTATAATTCCTGTCCATAACTTCCAAGTTTTCACTGATCCTCAATCTTTCAGAAAAGCTAAAACAGTCTCTCTTGGTAAGATACCTCTATTTCAGTTGAAAGTAGGTAAAACCCCCTTTCAGCCAAGTTCCAACCAAATATCTCCATCACCAAAGTCAGTCATCCTTAAAATGGCAGCCCAAAATCATCCTATGGACATGATGGACCGAATGGTTGCAGCCAGGTATGCACCATTAGTTTTGCCTCATCCTTTGAATGCACTGCCTGGAGGTGATTATCAGAAATACCTGCCTAGGTTTAATGGACAGGGAGAAATTACAGCTGAAGAGCACTGGGAAGCCTTTCTCAGTTACGCTGATAACCAAAACATTGAAGCTAAGGACGTATGGATGAGAATTTTTGTGCAGAGCCTTGATGGAGATGTCAGAAAATGGTTTAGGGAGCTTCCTGCTAACTCAATCACCATTATTGAAGAGCTTCAGGATCTCTTCATGAGACAATGGGGTGACACCAAATACCATACTTATTATATAACTGAGTTTGGAGCCCTTAGGAGAAAGAAGGATGAAACCATTGCATACTTTTCAAAGAGATTTAATAAAATGTACAGCAGAATTCCTGCAGAAATAAAACCTTCAGAAACATATGCAAAACTTACATATGCAAATGCTTTCGACCATGAATTTTCTTTACTACTAAGAGAAAGAAGACATGTTTCTTTACTAAACATGCAGGATGCAGCATTGGAAGTGGAGTCTAACATATTGGCTTCCAATAGATTGAAGAAGGAAACAACTCAACAGATGTATGACAGAAAAGGAAAGAAGGAAGCAGCTTTAGGAGGTTCAACATCTCATTCTGCAGAAGGGAAAATTGATGAGATGGCCAAGTTGGTGAATATTTTGACTGCAAAATTAAACAATTTAGAATTAGAAAGAAATTTTGGCAAGCCTGTTCAAGAAGGTGAAAGAAACCCTAACAATCAGAACCAATTCAGAAGACAATTTGCTCCTCGTTTCATACCTAGAGAACGAAGAAATAATGATATTCAGTGAGAGAGGAAGGAGACTGAGGATCAAAGGGTACCTCCACCTCTTCAGAACAATATTGTTGATGAAGAAGAGATTGATGAAGAAGTGCTATTTGAAGACACAAATCAGGATATGAACTATTTTGGAGAAAGGTTGATAGAAGGTTTTGTTACTAAAGTAGAGGTTTTGAATATAGAATATTACGATGCTGATATTTTTGAAACAGAGGACGATTTAAGTCTGAAAATGATAGACGTGACTGCTGATGTCTATCAAAATGAACTCAAGAAGACTGTAAATTTAAGGTCAGGCCCAAAACAATTAGTACAAAACCCAAAGAAGAAGGTAGGTGTACCTGCTAAGCAGCATTCTGATCCTGTGTTAGAGAAAAAACAAATTCCAGAAAGGCAAAAGAAGAACTTGGAGGTTGAAGAGGTAAATAAAATTGTGTAAAGTTTTAATCTGGAAAATGAATTAGGCAAATTGAAGATTCCTGTGCCTTTAAATAAACTGATGAAAAATCCTTCGTATAAAGAATCAATTCTTAAACTGATTAGTTCATCAACCAATCAGCCTATTTCTGATACAGTGAATTTACAAGAAGAAAATCCTAAGATTTTTATCGGATCAGCCTTGGCTGAAAAAACTGATAATGAAGCAGGTGCTTCACCTCCCTTTTACATTACTCTGACAGTACATGAACAAATGATACATAATTGTTTGTTAGATTCAGGAGCATCACACAATCTAATACCCAAGGCTGTCATGGAGGCTTTAGGTCTGAATATAACCAAACCCTATCATGATCTGTATGCATTTGATTTGCGAGCTGTAAAGTGTTTAGGTGTGATTAAAGACATGGTTGTCAGTTTGGCTCAATTACCAATGAAAAGTGTAATCATGGATGTGGTGGTAGCTGATATCACACCTAAATTTGGGTTACTTCTCTCTAGGTCCTGGGCAAAGAAAGTTGGTGGAACCTTACAAATGGATTTATCATATGCTACTATTCCTGTGTTTGGAGGAGAAAACAGAAGGTTGTACAGAGAGCTTTAGTTTTCCTATATTGTGACAGATGACAAGAACCCTACCAACCATCCTTTGTATGCTGTTGATAAAGATTTGGGTACTTGCATGTTACATTTTTGTGATGATGACAATACTGTTGGTTTGTTACAGGTTGAAAAGTAACAGCTAGTAAAATGCACCAGGGAACAGGACGATGGACTTTGGCAATTATACTTTGATGGATCCTCTTGTAAAGAAGGTGCTGGAGTAGGGGTTCTTCTTAGATCTCCTGGGGGTGAAACAGTAAAGCTAACGTATAAATTATAATTCATTACTACAAACAATACTACTAAATATGAAGCTTTGCTATTAGGATTAAAGGCTGCGAAAGATTTGGGCATTCAACAGATTTCTGCATATGGCGACTTCGAATTAGTTGTTCAGCAGGTGAAGAACAACTATCAAGTGAAACAGGATTTACTGAAGGTCTATCGGAATGAGGTATGGGATATGATTGAGAATTATTTTGTAGCTTTTAACATTACCTATATTTCAAGAGACTAGAATCAGACTGTTGATTCATTGGCCTTGGATGCTACACACTTTAAAATCCCCAAAACTACACAGTTGAGGTATCCTATTGAGGTTAGGTATAGACCATCAATAACTGATAATGTAAAACAGTGGAGAGTGTTTGAAGATGACATTGAAATTAAAATATTTTTGGAGCTTACACATGAGTTTTCTAATTCCCCGATCGATCAATAGGATGATAATGAGGATGGAAAGGTGGAGGAGATTGCTGAAGATGAAATAGCTGGACACAAAATCATTGAACTAAAGAGTAATTTTATCCCAAAAGGTTTGGTACATTTAGAAATGATATTTTCGAAAGATGATACACCCCTAAAACTTGTTGTATAGTCTTCAGAAGAAAATGTGGTGGATTGTAACATTGGCTCTGCAGAACACCCTAGAATGGTAAAAATTTGGAAAGCACTTACACCTGAACAGAGAAACATGTATATAAAATTGTTAAAGGAGCATGTTGATGTCTTTGCATGGTCTTATGAATAATTGAGAACGTATGATACTGGAATTATACAACATAAAGTCCCTTTAAAACCGAATGTTAAACCTTTTCGTCAGAAATTAAGGAGGATTAATCCAGCCTTGTTTCCTGTTATTGAAAAAGAAGTGAAAAAGTTATTGGATGCCAAGATCATAGTTCCTCTCAGGTACTCTTCATGGGTCGCTAATCTAGTTCCTGTGAAAAAAAAAACAGAGAAATCAGATTGTGTGTTGACTTTAGGAATTTGAACAGGTCTTCACTTAAGGATAACTATCCTCTGCCTAAAATTGAACAAATATTGCAAAAGGTTGTTGGGGCACAGAGGATTTCTATGGTTGATGGTTTCTCAGGATACAATCAAATTTCTATGCATCCTGATGATAAGGAGAAAACAACTTTTACTACTCCATGGGGAACTTTCATGTATGATAAGATGCCTTTTGGTTTGATGAACGCTGGAGCAACTTTTCAGAGAGCCATGGATATAGATTTTGTTGGGGAAAAGGACAAGTTTGTGGTAATTTACTTAGATGATATCACTGTATTTTCACAATCAAACGATGAAGATCTAAAACATTTGAAGAAGACTTTCTTAAAATGTAGAAAATTTGGCTTGTCTTTGAATCCAAAGAAGTCACACTTTGCTGTATAGGAAGACAAATTACTGGGTCATTTAGTTTCTGCTAATGGTATAAGGATTGACCCCGAAAGGGTGAAAGAAATATTTAAGATAAGTCTGCCAAGAAGTAAAAAGGATGTCCAATCTTTCATCGGTAAAATCAATTTTTTGCGTTGGTTTATACCAAACTTTGCTGAGATTATCAAGCAAATCACAACCATGCTAAAAAAGGATCAAGAAGTCAAGTGGACCACTGAAGCAAAGAATGCATTTGAAAAAATCAAAATGGCTCTTACTGAAGCCCCTGTAGTAGTAAGTCCAGATTTCACCAGAGAATTTCTAACATTTTCATTTGCATCTGAAGACACACTAGCAGCTGTTCTGTTGCAGAAGAATAAGGATGGTCTAGAGCAACCTATTGCATTCTTCAGCAAAACTCTCAGAGATTCTAAATTAAAATACAGTATCTTAGAAAAACAGGCTTATGCTTTGGTGAAAGCTTTAAGGTTTTTTAGAATCTATATTTTGCATTCTAAAGTTATTTCATATGTGCCTAATGTTGCTGTAAAAGATGTTTTGACACAGCTTGATAGTGAGGGGAAAAGAGGCAGGTGGATTGCTAAAATCATGGAGTATGATATAGATATCATACCTACCAAACTAGTCAAGGGACAAGGTTTAGCCAAGCTGCTGGCTGAATCAAATTGCCAAGCTTTGGGATTGCATGTGATGGCTGAAGAGCTAGCTCAGGAAGAAGATCAAGCAATGTTGGAGAAGGAAAAGATTATGGACTATTATTCAACATCCACATGGTATGCAGACATTGTGTATTTTCTATTGTATTTGCAATGTCCTGAGCATTTAGATATAAAAGATGCTATATCTTTGAAGCTAAGAACTACAAAGTATTGTTTAGTGGAAGAGCAGTTATTCTGGAAGGACCCAGGCAGTATTCTACTCAGATGTTTGGATAAATCTGAAATTGAAGGAGTGATTTCTGAATCTCATGAGGGAGCTTGTGGAGGTCATAAGTACTGGAAGGCAACAGCATACAAGATCTTAAGAGCATGATACTATTGGCCCTCTTTGTTTGCAGATGTATATCAGCAGGTAAGAGCCTGTATTCCTTGTCAAAAGTTTGCTGGAAAACAAAAATTGCTGTCATTGCCTTTAAAACCTATTGCAGTAAGTGCTCCTTTCCAGCAATGGGGTCTGGACTTTATAAGAGATATAAGTCCATCTTCCTCAAGACAAGACAGGTGGATTTTAACTGCAACAGACTTCTTTACCAAATGGGTGGAAGCTATCCCTACTAGGAATGCCACATATAAAGTGATTATGGAATTTATTAAAGAAAATATCCTCAGTAGGTTTGGGTGTCCTTAGAAAATAGTAACAGATAATGCAAAGGATTTTAAATCTAAGGCAATGGAAGCATTTTGTGAAAAGAATGGCATCTTGTTGAAACATTCAACTCCTTACTATCCCCAAGGTAAAAGTTTTTGCTGAGTCCTCAAATAAAAACATCATTCAGAGTATCAGAAAGTTACTAAAGCATAATAAGAGATCATGGGATTCTATGCTGAAGTATGCATTATGGGCTGATAGAATAACAATCAAACAAGCAATTGGAACTTCTCCTTTCCAATTAGTATATGGTACATATGCATTTTTTCCTGTTCAGTTGGGCATTCCAGTGATGAAGTTTCTACAGAATTGTCAGGAAGAACCTAATGATATGCAGAGAAGGATTTATGAGATGATAGAGTTGCAGTATAATAGGGAAAAAGTGGAATAAAAGGCACAGTTATACAGATTGAAGATTAAAAACAGATTTGACAGGAAAATCAAAGATAACACTTTCCTGATTGGTGATATGGTTCTGAGGTGGGATGCCAGGAAAGAGAAAAAAGGGAAACATGGCAAATTTGACAATATTTGGTTTGGCCCTTTCCTAGTGTCTAAGTTTTTGGAAAATAACACTTTTGTCCTACAATATTTGGAGGGTGAGGAATTGTCAAGTCCAGTTAATGGACGATTTCTCAAACATTTCTACAGTTTTTGAGGGGAATTTTACTTTTTCATTGTATATACCGGTGTGAGTGAAACACAATAAGGACTCCATAACCCAATGGAAATTTTGCAGACTAGCAGGTAGCAGAAAAGAAGGCACTGGTCTACAGGTTCTTGAAGCCTCACAAGGAGGACATCATCCCACAACAGGAGCCAGATGTTAAGTCATGAATTTGTCTTCTTTAGTTTTATATTTTGTTTGTGTTTTTAAAAATTTGCTAATGTTCTTACTTCTAGGAAATTTTGGCTTAGAGTTCAAACTTGAGTTTATGCCTTTAGGTCTTCATCATTTTTGTTTTTTTTTCCCTATGTTTTCAAAGCTTGCTTTTATAAAAAATTTGCGTAGAGTTCATTTTTGAAGGGTTCTATAGGGTATATGTTGATTAATGGTTTCATTAATGACACTAAGATCAAAGGTTAAGCATATAAACTAAGTTTTAAAGTTGTATTAGTGATCAAATGACATAAATTATATGTGTGAACTTTCTTGTAGCGCAAGAGCGAAAATAATGCACTGGCGTGCTACAAGAAAGTCGCGAGTGCCCAATTGGTCATTTTTCACTCCGATTTTTTCAATGATTTCATTCCTAAGGTGATTAATCATGTCAATTAGCAGTTTGATACATGTCTTGCCAGGCTAATAATGTAAACAGGTGTTTGATCATCGTGTGAGGGAAATCGTGGCAGTTTGTTGTGAATGCATGGAAAATCAAGACAGAGAGTGGAATGAGGCTCTCAAACTAAAGATTACGAAGCTAGTGGACGATGTGGTGGAGACATATTGCTAAAAAATCAGGAATTTGACAGTTGAAGGAAGAATTAAGGTTTCTTAGCGGTGACAGTTGGAAGCGAACTGGAGGGTTGAAGACACCTGGAGCGTTCAATTCGACATCTAGCCAGTCAAGGAATCAACTTTAGACGCCTGCATTAAGCTTTGAATGAGGTATCCCACGTGACCTATGTCATGACTTGTTAAAATTGGGATTTTTTCTGCTAAGCCCTATGATGTTAATTTTTTGTAAAGGAAGATATGAATTTACTTACTCAACAAACTTGCAATGATGAGATATTAGTCAAAATGTCTAGATAGGCATCGGTTGAGTAAGTAAGGTTCAGAGTAGCACTGTTGGAGATTTCTGGTTCCGTGTTCAATCCAAATTATTGAAACCTGGCACAAAGCATTTCCTGAACTGGTGATAGGATAGACTGTGTAAAATTGAAGATAAACAGACTGTGAGAGTTCGAAGGAAAATTGATTGCCAAGACTGTGCAAACTTGAAGAAAATAGGTTGTGAAATTACTAACAGGTTTTGAAAACCATACAGAAGATGAAGAGGAGTGGGAAGACTAATAGGGCTAAGCCCACTGATCTCAGTTGGATAGACAAAATTCCAGGATGTGCTGAACTGTTTGAAAATGCTGGATGGTTGATTTTTTTTAAAACGATTGATGGATATAATGCTCAAGTATCTCACAAGTTTGCTCAGTGTTATGACAAAGATATTGTATCTTTTGATACTTTGAAATTCAAATTGACTACAGATTTGGTGGCTGAGGCAACAGGGGTTAAAAATGAAGGAGAACTTTGGTTCAAGAAAGTGCCATTTACTTTTAATGCACAAAGGTATTTATTGCCTGGTATTGTTCCAGATTGGGGCAAGGGAGTGCCCATCCATAACTTCAGAGCTGAATGGGTAGAACCTATCAAGGTTTTACACAGTTACATTACATGTGAAGGAAGGTATGCCTTCGTTTTCAAGTACCATTTCAGGTTCCTCCAACACCTTAGTAGTGAATCAAAGATAAATCTTCCTTTCTTCCTACTAAAGAGCCTACAAAAGATGTCTAGCAGAATCAAAGACACCAAGATCATACTAGACAGTCCATCTTTCACCATGGACTTATCAAACTTATTATCAATAGTGTTTTGCAGAAAGAAGGAAAAACTTGGGAATACTTCCTTTTTTGGTCAGGGTTTCAAAATAGCCAAGAAGGACAGTCTACTAGAAAGCAAACTGATAAAGGACAGACCTTGATCATAAAATTAAGACAGAGAGTGAAGGTTGAAGATGAAGAATGTGTCAAATTAGAGGAAATTGTAGAACCTGCAAAAGAAGATTGTGAATCTAAGCAGCATCCAGTTGACAGTGAGAACAAAGATTTGCAGTTTATTCATAAGGAGACTCAGCCTATTCAGAATGATGCACCAGCAGAGTCATTTGTTTATGAGAAGATTGTACTTACAGAGAAGGTTTTAGGTGATGAAGAAAACACTAAAGTCTAAAAGCAAAGTCCAATTACAGCCTTGTCTGAGGATGAAACATACTTGTTGGAGGAGGATAAGCTTACTGTCATTGATAAAACTAGGGTTGGCACTAAAAAGGAGTTTCATAGTCAGGAATATAGGACAGCAGTACCAAATAAAAATAAGCTTAAAGTTATGGAATTTGCCTCAGTCATCCATTAGGGTAAAACTTTAAAAATGGTAGGAGAGCTTGCTCCTGGGTGGAGACCTAAGACTAGACCAAGAAACAAGCTCAGGATAAACATGAAGAAATGACTAAACTCTAAATTGAATAAAGAGGGGGTAACTATGATTGATGATTCCTCCTCCGATGAAAAGTTGGATGTTGGTGAGGGTGACAGCAAAGGGAAAAAACCAATGAAATTAGAAGAAGAATCTAGCCTCACTGAGACCAAACTATTTGATTTATTTTTGGAAATACGAGGTCAAATGTTAAAAGAATAGAAAAAAGATGAAATAGAGGTTTCTCATTCAGAAAGCAAACTAATGGTTGATGAAAATGTTCCTTGTGAAACTGAGACTCAAGAAAACCTAAGTTTTCATGATACTTCTATAGAGTTGCTGCCTGAAGATGAGGAAATATTTAGAAGACTTAACATTCCATGGCTTCCTAACGAGCTGCAAAGTACAACAGGAAATAAAGCATTTGATTTAGAGAAAGAAAATTTGCAGAGAACTATAAAGCAGTATAAACATCAAGTAGAGTATATGCAGGAGACAAGTGATGGTTTGATTATAGCTAATAAAAAACTCAGAGAAGACTTAGAAGAGGTGAATAATCACTACAGGGAACTAATTGCAGTCTCAAAAGAGGCCTTAAAAAGAAAAAGAAATACAGAGTTATAATTTATAGGGTTAAAACAGACCATTAGAGAGCTACAGCAACAAAATGAAGAGCTTACTAGAAGAATGACAGAGATGGAAGCAGAGCAGCTGAAGGCCAGGAGAAAGGCCCAAGCCTTAGAGGGGATATCTTTGTTAGCAGAGGCTGCTAAAGATCTATGAGGCTTGTTAGCAAAATTAGTTACTTGTTATGTTTTGAAGAATATTTTACTTTTGTAATTATTATTTTGATAAAACCATTTCGATGAGTAGGCTGAAAAGCAATTAGGGTTTATCCTTTAACTGAATTTTGAAAGATAATATTAAGGGAGGTCACAAAGAGGACTAAGGGTTCGAATTTTGGGCTGGCTAGAGGAAGTCTCTTGACTTGTTGATAAGCTAAGTAATCAACTCTCATGTGTATTTGAGGAACTGATTATGAAATATATGCTCCATTTTACCCTTCAGTCTGTTCTTTGGCTTCATTTTTAGCTTGTTTAGCTACACAGTTGGTAATTTCATTGCTGGTTTATAGTTTTTATGCTTGTAGTGCTTGCCATTTGTGGATGAACTTCAATGTTATTTTCTGTTGGATACATGGTTATTATGTTATCCATCTCAGTTTTTCTTTACTTGTGATTTAGTTCTTATTTGGGTTATGAATGTATTCCCTCTTGTCACCAAAATTCACAACCAGAAAACCTTTAAAAAAACCCTAAAAATCCCAGTTTTGTTTGACTGAAATATTTGAGATTATGTTGGCTTGTTTTCTCGTAGTCTGGAAACAATTTTTGGCATAAACAGGATCAATGATGGGACATTCATCCAAGCGATCTGTTAAGAAACGGTCCAGGCATGAAGGCTCAGAGAAAATTGAGCAGGTAAAGATGAAGCAACCGGTGAAATGTTGGAAATGAGGAGGACATCATTTACGCCAGGACTGCCTAGTGAGGGAACATAAAGAGGGCAGCAACCATAAATTTCCTGGACTTGGGGATGATTCAAAATTTGAGAAGCTCATGGAAGCTGAGGGGATTGGTCGTGAAAGTTCAAAAGTAAATAATTGAACATGGGACAGATCTGCAGAAATTCTGAAATTTTGATGTGCAAATTGTATATATATTCCTATGTATTGGAACACTGAGGACGGTGTTATTCCAAGGGGGAGGGGATTGTGATGTCCCTGGTTTTGACCCCGGTTACATTAAAAGGTACATGATGTATATATTGTAATTAATTGTGGTGAGGAGCTAAAGGAAAAAGCCTCACCATCGATTTGGTTGTGTATGTTTTGGCAATAGGGATCGTTGTCGATGGTATATTGTGCTATCCGACACACTATAGTTTTTGGCATCATGTAAATATGCACACCAATTAAAATAAACCTACAGCCAACTACGATGGTGAAACGTTGAATGAAAAGGGCATGATTACTAAGGTTAAGGGCGGGGGGGTGTTGTCCAACCCATGGGGGTCATTGGGAGTTTTCCATGTGTCAGCCACCCATTAAAAATCTGTTGTTTGTTAGCTGGGAGCAGTTATTGCTGAGTAGTGGTGGGTGTGGCAGGACTGTCAGTCCTTGCCCATGTGCCCACTCCACCCACGGACTCTTCCTCTTCACATCATGTGGGGCAGAAGAAAACTCTCCACTCTCCCATGATCCCACTTCTTCATGATTTTGGTCTTGCTCACTCTCATGGAGGGTTGTTCTGGTTTTTCCTCCCACCGCGAGTTGTTCTGGACATCCTCACGTAGAGAGAGATTTTGCTTCCTCACGCACACCATTTGTGGGATTCTCCATCGTTTATTAATCCTCACACAGGGGATCGTTCTGTTCACTCTCCTCATGATTTCCCCATCGTTTTGTTGAATCCTCACGCACAGGATGGAAATGGGTTGGTTTTCCTCATGCAGGAGTTGGGGACTGTGATCTCATGCGGAGAGCTAGAAGGTTGGCCTGAGAGGCATGATTCTGCTATGTGTATGCTTTCCTTGTCAATGTTGGGAATCCATCTTCCTCCCCATCTGCGGATTGTGTAAGGTTCTCGTTGTTTCATTATGGTATTGGGTTGTTGTTCTTCCCTGGTTTTGGGTTGCTGTGTGTGCAAACATCCTTTGGGATTGTTGCTGAGCTATTTTGGCCATGCCAGGGCCAATAAAAACTCTAAATCATCTTGTTTGGCTTGAGAAAAGTTCACCTTCTCGGTTGGGGTTGTCACCCTATTGTCGTCACCTTGTTCACATAGTTACAAACTGTTTGTTTTACTGTTGTCTGCAGTGGTTGGTCTTCAGACTATTGAGAGTGGGATTAGAGGTTGGGTATGCTTGAGAAACTGGTGTTTGGAGCCACTCAGACAGAGTGAGACTGCTATCTTTCTTTTCCACAACCCTTGAAGAGTATTGGAAAGGGAAGACAGGGCCTGAGGGACTGTGAATTAGAGAAAGGATGGATTCCTGGTGTTGGGTGTGTGGATGTCTTAGAGGTCAGGGTTAACTCTAGTGTAGGCATCCTTAGCTCTCCATTAAGGCCACCAACTTAGCATTTAGCCTTTCCTAGCTCCTTGACGGCCTGATAAACGCTACTGTGGGGGGGGGGGGGCTTGGCTGATTTGTGTACCTTGGCTATGTGTAAGCTTGCTTTGACCCTTAATCCTTGAGGAATCATGCCCAGCTTGGGCATTGCAGTGTTGCTGAGAGATTGACGAGCACGCTGGCCTACGATTGGGTGGAACTTTGCAGCGACGTAGTTGGTTGCGGGACGAATTCTGTTTAAGATATATTCTTGACTATTTCGTCTATGCATTTATATTTATTGATTAATGAATATAATGAACATGTGGTATGCTTGAATGAATGTATGTTTTCTTCCGCTATGTATATGAAGGATTATACATCATAGTATGTTTTATGTTTAAATCTTTTTATTTCAGCATTATATGACTGTTCATGTTCATGGGGCTATTTCCCGGAGACTTTTGATGGTTTGGTAGTGTCCTCTTCGCCGGTCAGAGGGTCAGGGACGTTAAAATCATCATATCTAGCATCATCTCGATAATCACTTGCAATATCATCATTATACAAACATTGAGCTGAATCACCCATAGCATAACCAATGCTGGAAAATCATCATCTACAACTAAATGCAGGGTCCCATTCGCAAATGAATGAAAGACCTCTCTAATCAAGAGAGTACTATCATCGACAAGACCATCCTTAGATGGTAAGCTCTAGGACCACTCTCAACAAGAGAGTGTTCTTATTTGCAAGACCATCCTCAACAAGGATACTATCATCTGAAAATAAATGCAAGATCTCGTCCACAAATGAATGCAGGACCATTCTCCATATGAGAGTATTGTTATCCACAATACCATCCTCAACCGAAAAGTGTTGGGACCACTCTCAATAAGGGAGTGTTCTTGTCCATTGGACCATCCTCATCAAGGATACTATAATCCGCAAATGAATGAAAGACTACTCTCCATATGAGAGTAATATCTTCCACAAGACCATCCTCAGCCGACAAGTGCTGGGACCAGTGTCAACAAGAGAGTGTTCTTGTCTACAGGACCATCCTCAACAAGGATACTATTGTCCTCAAATGAATTCAAGATCTCATCCAAAAATGAATGTAGGAACACTCTGCATATGAGAGTATTATCATCCGCAATACCATCCTCAACCGGCAAGTGCTATGACTACTCTCATCAAGAGAGAGTGTTCGTGTCTACATGACCATCCTCAACAAGTGAATGCCCGGATACACTCGTATGCAAATGAATGGCGGACCTCATCAATATCTATAGGCATACTAATAAACTCGACTGGCCTTCTATGCCCTGGCATACCACTGCCATCTCATCCTCGATAATAATCTTATCATCACTCCCTCTTTCCAGGTATTTCCTTTTGGACTACACCAATCTTGTCTTGAAAGTGCTCAAAATTTACATGATACAAAGGCTTAGTCAACACATCAGCAACTTGTTCCTCTGTAGGAACATACTGGAGCTTCACGGCTCCTCTCTGCACCATATCCTAAATGTAGTCATACTTTACATCTATATGCTTTGACTTATCATGAAACATTGGGTTCTATGTTAGCTTGATGCAAGTATGGCTATCACAATAAATATCAATTCTATCCATCTCGGCTTTAAACATTCCTATCAATAACTTGTGAATCCATACTACTTCACTACAAGTTGAACATGTTGCAATGTACTCAGCCTCGAATGTACTGAGGGAAACACTGGTTTTATTTCTACTAATCCATGAGTTCACACCCAATCCCAAACTGAAACAACATCCTAAAGTGCTCTTTATGTCTTTAGCACTTCCTACCCTTTCTAAATTAGCATATCCATACAATCTGAACTCACTTTCAGATGCATATCTGAGGCCACAATCCAATGTACCCTTTAGGTATCTCATCACATGTTTTGTTGAAACTAGATGAACGTGTCGGGGCTCCACCATATAATGACTTAAGGTGGTCACATCAAAACATATATCTGGTCTTGTATTTTTCAAATACATCAGTGAGCCAATCATCCGTCTGTATAATGTGGCATGTACTCTTTATGAAAAGTCATTATTCAGGAGCTTCAGTTTTTTCACCATCACGTTGTTCTTTTCCTTGCAATCCAACACCCCAAATCTCTTAGGATCTCAACTTTATATTTTCCTTGGTTTAGGAAAATCTCATCTAGAAATTGCCATACTTCAAGACCTAGGAAATAATGCATCGTTCCAAGTATTTCATCTCAAATTATGTTGCAATATTCTTCTTACACTCGTTGATGAGCTTCTCTTCTCCTGTAAAAAATAGATCATTTAAATATAACAATAATATCATGCCCATAATTTACAACCTTACAACAAAGGTTGGAATCAACTTTACTTTTGGTAAATCCCAATTTCATCAAGAATTCATCAATTCTTCCATACCATCATCTGGCTTCTTGTTTCGACCCATGTAGAGATTTCTTTACTAGTTTGCATACATGTGTCTCCTTGTCATGAGTCTCAAATCCGGGTGGTTGTTCAATATATACTTCTTCTTCTATGACACCATTTAGGAAGGTTGTTTTTACGTCCATTTGATGTAGATTCCATTTCATCTTGGATGCCAAGGAAAGGATAGTTCTGATAGAAGAATATCTTGCTACTTGTGCAAATGTTTCTTCGTAATCAATTCCTTCCTTTTGTGAAAATCCTCATGTGAAAAATATTCCTTTGAACTTTTCAATACCGCCATCTGTTGAATGCTTTGTCTTGAAAATCCATTTTGAAGAAACTACTTACTTGTACTTTGGTCTTGAAACCACATCCCAAACATCATTATTTATCATAGATTGGTGTTCTTCGATCATGGTGTCCATCCATTCCTTATTATTTCAATCTTCTTCAAAACATGTGGGTTCTTCATCAACAAGCTTGTACATTAATGTCCCATAGTTAGAGTATATTCTTTCCTCTTACTTCCTTCTAGTGCACCATATATTTCTTCTTCTCTGATTATATCTTGAACCTAAGATGGTCTTCTTTTTATTGAAATCATTTTCTAGGGTGTTTCCATGAGTCCTTGGGGTTCTTCCATGTCATGATCTATTGGTATAAGATCTTCTTCAATGTCTCTAATTGGTGGTATGGTAGCCTCCATGGTTCTAAGATCCTCCTCCTCTTCTTCATGATCTTCATATGCATATATCTTTAGGGATTTGGTGAAGGTTGTATCTTCATCAAATGTAACATCTCTGTTGATATCGATCTAACGGAAACATGGAATGTATATTCTATAAGATTTTGACTGGTCACTGTTTCCAAGAAATATTCCCTTATTTCCTGAAGATTCCATTTTTTTTATCGTTTCTCCTTTGGAATATGTAAGTACATAGGACGATCAAATATCTTTAGGTGGATGACTTCAATCTTTTCACCAGTGAACACCTCTTTTGGGGTTTTGTTTCTAATAGCACTACGAGATATTCCATTATGTACATAGATTATGGTTCTTGCTGCTTCGACCATAAATGCATAGGTAGATCTTGATCATGGATCATTGAGTTCTTCCATGATGGATCTATTCTTCCTTTATACCACTCCATTATGTTGGGGACTATAGGGTGTGGTAATCTCCCTCTTAATATGAGCTTCCTTACAGAAGTCCTTGGATTAATTTGAAGTGAATTCTCCTCCATTATCTGATATTAAGGTATTGATATTATTTTTGGATATATTTTCCACAAGAGCCTTAAATTCCTTGAACTTTTCAGATACTTCATATTTTCCTTTCAAGAACTATATCCAAGTATTACGAGAGTATTCATCCATAAAAGAGACATACACATATCCGCTTAAGTAGCTGACATTGGTCTGCACACATCTGAATTGAAAATATCCAAAATCCCTTTTTCTTTGTTGTTACTTCTATGGAATGGGTTCTTGGTGTTCTTTCCTTGAGCACATCCTTTGCATACTCCTTCATGATTGATCTGGATCTATGGTAGACCTGCCATTACCTTGCTCACAATTAGCAATGCTTTGTAGTTCACATTTAGCTAGATCTTGATCTTCATTATCATTTAGGGAGTGTTCTATGCCAAAGTTCACATGGGATGATGGTATTGGTTCTAAGAGATGAATCTATGTTCCCCTTCAATTTGTAGAGTCCTCCTTCTTCAACACCAATTACAATAGCATCATCTATTTTCTTTCTTTCCAGTCACATAAGAACTTCACCATCTACAAAGGCAACTTTAAAACCTTTCTTATCTAGAGCTGAAATAGAAAGAAGATTCTTCTTCAAACCTTGAACATATAAGAATTATTTCATCTTCATGGACTTTTCGGATTTTAATTTGTAAGAGGATTTTCTAATTCCTTTGATGGGGTATTGATAATCATCTCCAAGTTGCACCTTGTGTGAATAGTATTTTTGGATAAGACATGAGAGAGAATCATTGTGACCTGTCATATGTTTGGAGGAACCAATGTCTATAAGCCAATTGTCACTTCCATGAGAGACTGATCTTGTTAGAGATGAAATTAGGACATACTCTTCACTAGAGTCTTCATTTTATCTATCCCTGTCCTTATCTGATTAATTTTCTTCAACTGCATGTGCATGGTACTTTCGGTTCTTCTTCTTGAAATGATATTTCTTAAGAGGACAATTCTAGCAATGTGTCCCATCTTATGACATGAATAACATTCAAAGGATGAATAATTCTTTCTAGGTCTCTTACTTCTTTTGAAGTATGGTGGTCTTATGGAAGGTGATCCTTGACTCTTCTTTTTGCTTCTTCCATTATTTGCATGAGTAGCTAGATCTTGATCTTCATTATCATTTAGCTTCTCTTCTCTATTTTATACCCTTCCTTCTTCTTGTACACATTCTTCTCATAGTTTGTTGAACTTGGTTAACTTTTTTCTAGCACATATTACTCTAATGAAGGAATCCCACTCTCTTGGGAGACCATTTAGGGTGGTCAACACCACTTCTTCTTCTTCCACCATGTCACCAATGGATTCTAATTGTTCTTTGATCTAAGAGACTCTTGAGAAGTATGATTGCATAGATTGGTATTGTTTTTCATATTTAATGAATGAGAGACTCAAATGGAAATATAGGATATAGAACTCACCAATTTGAGGAATGATTATGGAATCTACTTCAAGATGACCTAAGGTTTGACTGGAAAAACCTAATTTTCCAACCGAGATCACTTATAGAGTTGATTGGAGCAAAATATGTGTCTCCCCAAGGGGAGATAAAATGTATCTTACTTTTATGGAATATGTGGATGGAACCTTGAAAAATATGATGCCCTAGTTTCTCCCGGTAGTAGTGGTAGGTCAAAAAATGAAAATCCATAGAATTGAAAACTGCTTCGACAGAAATATGCGCTCTCCTAGGGAGAGTTGAATGGTTCTTATTTTCTAACTGATCTATGGAAGGTGGTGCCCATAATAGTGAGCCCTAGCTTGTTGTACTCCAAGAAAACAAGTGTACAATGTCTTCTTTCAGGTTTGTTATGATATCATGTTAAGATTTTAAAAGTTGTTATGCCATAATAAAAAGGATCATTGAAAGAATAGAAAGCACATTAGAACAAAATATAACACACATATTTATCCTGGGAAACCCTCGTGGGGAAGAAAACCGGGCAAAACATCCTCGATATAGACTTCAACCAAGTACAGTGTAAGACTCAAAGAATAAGACTAGACATCTTCCTCCTCATATGGATTGTTTCTCCTCTCTATATCAAACTTGTTTGAGTGATTTTCTTGTCCAAATGAGGGAGGATCCTATCCTATTTATACTAATCATTTGAGAGGCCTAATAACCAAATAGGGCTGACTTCTTCTTACTTCTAGGGCCGAATCACCTTGGAAGACTCAAAAATACATTTTAATAATACTTTTGTGGGTACTACTTATCCGAATTACAATGGAGGTTTTACCTCAATACTTTACATGACCAAATACATCAATGACATCCCTAATAGGAGGAAAAACATATCTAAAAGGGGTAATAATAATAATAATACAAAATAGAATATATTTCACAGTAACATTTCTTTAACACCTGTTTTTATCCCTACCCCCCCATCTCTCCCTCTGGCCCTGTAAAGGCTCATCTACTTGACTCCCAGGGTGAACTCTGCACTGATAAGAATCTTTCTTTCTGCATACCTACCCCTCTGACCATGCCTTATACAAGATCGTCTCACCCCCCCATTGATCACTTCACCTCACTCCCACTTCCCCTCACCATTCCATCCTCCCCTATCTGCTTGAGAGAGGCCCCATAACCCTACACTATCTCAGTTTTTACCCCCCCCCCCCCCCCCCNGTTCCATATAAATCCTTTGTCTTACATGAACCTTGTCTTTAGATATTTCAAATTTGAATATTAGGATCTCATCGAGGTCAAGATATCATTTTAGACCCCGATCCTGTTACAAATCATAATTGATTGATAAAAAGGTGGATATTGTTGGTAATTCTTCCCCTTCATGGTCTGATAGATTCAGGGGGTGTCGATCGATCATGGCATCATCTCATTCTATAACTTATCTAGAGGTGATTAGAGGATATAGAATACCATCAAAGGGTCCTTTTCACACACTCCTTGTGTTGAGGTTATCTAATGATGTGCATCTCCCTTAACATCAGAGGGATATGGAAGCCCTATAAAAAATTAGCCCTAAAGAGGTTAGTCTTGTTACATTTTCTAGACATTGTTTTACTTCAAGAAACTTTAGCTACTGGTGGTACTATCATTTTTTATCTTATGGCACTTCTCCCTGGATGGGAGTTCACTTATTTGGATGAAATCGGTAGATCAAAAAATCTTGTGATGGGATGGAAGAAACAAGCCTACACTTGTATTACCTGTTGGGGTATCTCTTATGGTTTGGGTATTGTTATTGGTTTCAAGGACCTTGGATTCAAATTCACCATTCTTAATATGTATGGTCCTCGTGCTAATAAAATTGACTTTTTGCATAATATTTTGGAAGGATTCTTTCATCAGTTTGATAGATTCATTTTGGCTCTAAGTGACTTAAAATTTTCCATCAATGGAGTTGAGGC
Source organism: Pseudotsuga menziesii (assembly GCA_001517045.1). Classification (NCBI taxonomy): domain Eukaryota; kingdom Viridiplantae; phylum Streptophyta; class Pinopsida; order Pinales; family Pinaceae; genus Pseudotsuga; species Pseudotsuga menziesii. The sequence continues at coordinate 23,168 of LPNX010544731.1, forward strand.
TTGGGGAAAGGAAACCAATAAATACCCTCTATCTTATTATTTTTTGAATAAGTTGGATTAAGTGGAGCTACTGGATTTTTACCCAGTAAAACTTCTTCGCACTTGGAGGAACATGCAAGTTGGTGATCATACTATTGCAAAAAGAATGGATATATTTCTCCTTAATGAGGGTTTTCTGCATTAAACAATGGGTAGGAACTGGTGGAGACTCGAACCACTTCTTGATATTCATGGACATTAAAGGAAATATGCACAAGCTGCTGGATCCTTTCAATTTCAATGATCCATGGTTACTTGAAGATGGGTTTTGGTTATTGGTAAAATTTACATGGATCCCTTTCTCCCCTCCCACTCAATGTTCAAAAATGATACATTTCCTAAATAATCTCAAGAGACTCAAGGATCTAACTATTAAGTGGGAGCATAATTTTAGAGCTACTAATGATAAGGAGTTCCTCCATGTCGAAGCAACTCTTGATTCATACTATGCCTCTAGTCCGATGGGCTATGTATCGGCTTCTAAAAATTTATATATTATGGATCTAGAGACAAAAATAAGATATCTACTTAGGGATGTTGAAGATACCCTTAGGTTGAAAAGAAAATCCATCTGGCTCTAGAAAGGGGGCATTTATACAAAATATTTTCATAATTTCATCAAATATAGGGAGAAAACCATTTCCATTTGGGAAATTGAATATGCTAAAGGGAATATGGTTTTGGGTTTCCAAGGTATTTCTAATGTTGGAATTCAACACTACTCTACTTTATATAAAGAATAATATAGAGCTCCCATTCCCTCTATGTTGGAGGTTGTGGCACATATTCCAAACTTTGTTTCAACAGAACAAAATATCTCCCTTATTGAACCTATCACAAATGAGAAACTTATAGAGGCAATTATATCCATGCAACATGATAAAATCCCCAGGCCAGATGGTTGGTCGGTAAAATTCTATTTGGGCATGTTTGAGGTGATAGGTGAAGACCTACTTGTTGTTGTTGAAGAATCTTGAACAAAGGGAAGAGTGATTGTTGCTTTTATCTCCACTTTTCTTACACTGATTCCTAAAGTCAGCCATGTGATGAACTAAGTCCCATCTCCTTATGTAACTGTGTCTACATTCTCATAGCCAAAATGCTAACTAATAGAATTAGAGGTACTCCATATAAGTGGATCTCACAAAACAATTTTCTTTCCTTGAAGGGAATCAAATGCATGATGTAATTGGTATATCATAGGATATTATACACTCGACAAAGATAAAACATGCCCATTCAATTGTTATCAAAGTTGAATTCACTAAAGCTTAAGACAGAGTCAACTAGATTTTCCTTAGGTTGGTCCTTACTCAGATTAGCTTAGATATCCCATTTGTGAACTCGATTATTTCATGTGTTTAGTATTTTAAATTTGTAGTCATCATCAATGGATTGAATTACAACTTCTTCATACCTGGTCATGGCTTGAGGCAAGTTTTCCCCCTTGATCCCCTTTTATTTCTCCTTATTATGGAAGGGCTCAGCAGAGCACTCATACACACATATGTTAGTTTATCTACTTTAATTAAAATTGATTAGGGTCTTTATCTGAAAGAATAACAAACACAACAAGATACACAAGACACAAATATTTTCCTTGAGGAAACCATAAATAAGAAAAAACACACAAACTTCCTCAGAATAGTTATGTCACTAATACAATATCACAAGATGGAAAAACCAAGAATAAGAAGTATTTTGCAGCTCTCTCTCTTTCTCCTCTAGAGAACTTGTCCTCTCTCTTTCTCCTAATGCACACTCGAGAGTGAGTGAGTAAGTGTCCAAATAGGGAGGGCGCCTCCCTTTTTATATTCTTCAGTTGTGTGACTTAACTAACTAGGTCAGGCAGGTTATCTCTTTAGGTCCAACCTACTGGAAAGGAGACTCAAAAATACATTTTACTTTATTTATCTTGGGGACTATTGCCCCAACTTACAATAGAGGGCTTACCTCAATGACCAATCATAATAATGAAATATCGAACGGAGGAGAAACATCTCCAATGAGGGTACAACAATATACAATGATAATATACAACAAAATATCTTCCAAAGTTACATTTACAACAACACTCCCTCTTAACTAAGAAGGTATTCTCTCACCACAATCATCAACTCTTTTGGTCAGGTCAACATTGTTGGATCATCATTGTCACTGTTTTTGTAGTCCTCATCTTTTCGATCATTGATTAGTGACATCTATTGAACCTATATGTCATAAGAGGTTTCTATAGATCCATCCATGTTTCATGTTGGGTGTAGGCCTAGCCTGAATCTAGGTCTTCATCATATACACGAGAAAGCTATTACGAAGGTACATACCAAAACCATACATTACATTGTCACTGCAATCACCTCTGTCTCCTGCCATCGTCTCTTTGTATCCAAATCATCTCATCATCGCATATGGAGAGTGGCCCAGATGCATACCACATGTCTAAAAGACCACCTACATTCTACGAGTATAGGAGCACACCAAGAATCATTGCGTCTCAAAGACAACCTACGTCTACCATTATGCAAGAATCGACTAAGAGCACACCAAGTGCATTACGTCTCTCCAAGGTCATCCAACGTTCTACTAGAATAGGAGCACTCTAGGACTCATTACATATCAAGGACAACCTATGTCTACCACTATGTGAGAATTTCCTAGGCACACACTAAGTGTCTTGTGACTAGTGGAAATCTCATTGTCTCCAACATGGGAGAATGCTAGGATTGATTATGTTTAGGGACAACCTACATCTACCACCATGCGAGAACCATCTCCAACATGGGTGCACGTTAGGACTTATTACGTCCAGGGACAACCTATGTCTACCACCATGTGAGAACCAACTCTAGCATGGGATCATGCCAAAACTGATTATTTCTAGGGACAACCTATGTCTACCACCATGTGAGAACCATCTCCAGCATGGGAGCATGTCAGAACTGATTACATCCAGGGACAACCTGTAGTTCCTACCATGCAATATCTCACTCTAGTGCATATGTTTCTTTTGGTCTCTCGTCGTCTCTAGCATGGGAGCACACCATAAATTATTATGTCCATGGACAACCTACATCTACCACCATGTGAGAGCTCACCATTCCTTCTTTCTAGGGACCTCGATTTGGATGACACTAAGTCTCTCTCTGAAGTACTCAAACTTCAATTTGTTTAATAGCTTGGCTAACACATCGATTATCTGCTTGTCTGTCTCCACGTATTGGAAGTTCACTACTCCTCTTTACACTGTATCCTAGACATAGTGATACTTCATCTCAATGTGCTTTGACTTGTCATGGAATACCATGTTCTTCGACAAATTCATGTAGATATGGTTGTCGCAAAAGATGTAAGTATCCTCTAACTCGATATCAAAAAAATCAGATAGTAGCTTCTGAATCCATACTGCCTCACAACTAGTCGAACATGATGCAAAATACTCTAGTTCGGTTGTACTTAACACCACGCATGATAGCTTCCTGCTAAACCAGGATATCATGCCAGATCCCAAATTGAAGCAGCATCCCAAAGTGCTCTTCCTATCAGTGGCGATGCCTGACCAATCTGAAACAAAACCACCTTGCAAGTTAATCCTATGATTCACTTCATACTTGATCCCATATTCAACTGTACACTTTAGGTACCTCAATACATGCTTTGCGGCAATTAGATGAACATGTCTTGGATCCGTCAGGAATTGGCTCAAGGTGTTCACAACAAAGCATATTTTTGGTATCGTGTTTGTCAGGTACATCAATTATACATCATGGTATCAACTGAATTTGATAAAGCATCACTCAGTAGATTCAAGTTTGATTCCATAGGTGTGGCCATTGGCTTGAATTATAGCATTCTGAATCTCTTCAAACTCTTCATGACATACTTTCCTTAACCAAGGAATATCCCATCTGCACTTTGCCACACCTCCATTCCTAAGAAGTAATGCACCATCCCTAGGTCTTTTATCTCAAAGTCAGCGGAAAGCCTCCTCTTTGCATCTGTATTGAGTTCATCCTCTCTTTCTAGAAACAGGTCGTTAACATATAGAAAGAGTACCATTTTTCTTCCACCTTCAACCTTGAAGTAAAGGTTGGAATCCAATTTACTCTTGGTAAATCCTAAGCTCATCAGGAAGCTATCAATCCTGCCATACCATGTCCTCAATTTTTTGAAATCTGATATATTATGTAGTCACTCCCTCTGAAGCAAAGCACCATCTTCCCTTTGCATTTTGTACTCTATGTATCAAAACATTTTGTATTGGAGTGATAAGTAGCATGATTTGCTACTGATCTTCTATTTATCCATCCATGTCATCTATCAAGGTCATTGTATACTAAAGTTCCTCTTGCAACCATCTGTGAGCTTCTCGTCCTTTGTAGGCTTCTATACTCAACCTTGTAACAAAGGTTGACATCTCAATCACTCTAGGTGATATTCAAGCTCATCATATAACTATATGTGCTATCCCATGGGTGGCTTCTAAGCTCGTACAAAGCCTTCTTTGCACATGTAGTTCTCTACTTGATACACACTTCTACTTCAATGGAGAAGTGTGTCTAATTAATGGAGTACATCTCTCGTCATAATCTACTCCCTCTTTTTGAGAGAAACCATGAACCTTTCTTTGTATTTCTTGATGCTTCCATATGTTGCATGCTTGATCTTGTAGATCCATAAGGATACTATGGATTTCCCTTCAGGTATCACAACCGCATTCTAGACATCTTTCTTCATGATCGACTTATACTCTTCGATCATGGCATCCTTCAATTCTTTCTTCTCGACTGCTTATTCATAACTAGAAGGATTTGCAGCAATGATGTCACACAACAGTTCCACATAACCAGAGTGTGTTTAAGGCCTATTCATTTATAGAGAAGTATCGTTATACTTTTCTTCATCTTGGATGATCTCTCGTGCCCAATATGGTCTTTCATCTCTCAAGGTGGATCTACTGATTTCTGTGTCTTAGTCATATCATGATTCTTCTGAATCTCTTTCTTCCGTCATGGTGTCTTTGTCCCTGGGAGCTTCAAATTCTTCTTCATTTTGTTTGAATGAATATTCTATCTGAACCGTCGTCACTTGTTCTTTGGAACAAGTCTCATCCTTCTTTTCTTGTAGGTGATTATATGAGATCTTTCCTACAAGTCAAATTTAGTTGCATGATTATAAACATTTCACAATTTCCAAAACATATTTTAATAAAAACAAATTCTTATGTATATGTCACACAATCATGCAACTATCTTAGCCCGTGAAACATTTTTCCATATCCCGTATACATATGGTAACTTTCTAGATGCCTTCCATCTCTACCAGAACATCATTACTAGTGTGCACTACTCCCAGTATGTCAGAAAAGAGGTTTCATTCTTAGATGAGTAGCAATGGAATTTTGTAAAGCACCATAGGCTACTTACCCATCACATGCAAGACAGTAGTATATTGTTCATAAGTGTAGACACTCAATCATGCATAATACATCAACTGAATCTAAATATGTACACAACTAAATAGTATCATTTAAGTAACTAGATGTATAGGAAATGACCATTTAATCGCTTACCTTTGTTTGTTTGGTTAGTGGACTCCCTCTTTATCCTTATCTTCTTGTAGGAATTACTAGAGTCTTTGATAGTGTGCTCTACTTCATCAACTGATTTTGAGGACCTATGTCTATCTTGCTCATGCTTGAGAAAGTATTCTATACCATAGGTCACATGGGACTGTATACTGGTTTTGGATCAGAGTGTCAATTCTTCATTCACAACTATATCCCTTTTTATCCAAATACTATGATGGATAAGGTGTTCTTATTTATCATGGGTTGGATCCTTCCATATTAAAGTACACATTCCTCATCACTTGAGGAATCAACTCTTTCTTCTCTGATTCTTTTCATTGGTGGTTCATCATTATCAATAGTGTGAGACTGATGTATTTTCTTGTTTGACTTCTTGTTGGAGGAGCCTTTATTTATGGAACATTATTTGGAGTAGTATCCCTTCTCATCATATGTGTAAAATCTAATACTAGATAGATCTCTTCTAGGTTTCATTTGAATTCTGTGATGATGGTCCTCTCTCTTGTTGTGATTTCTTCTGGTGTGGGCTATGAGAGCTTGATCTTCAGTTTCTCCCATCTTTTCTTCTCTTTTTATGAACCGGGATTATTCTTGTGTGCATTCTTCCCAAATTACGTTGAAAGTGAACAGCTTCTTTCTAGCACATATTCCTTGAATGAATGAATCCCATTATCTTCAAAGACCATTTTAAGATAGTCATAGCAATCTCTCCTTCTTATACCTTATCTTCGACTGCTCCTAGTTGTTCCTTGATTTGAGAAACCATCATGAAGTAGGATTGCATGGTATCTAAGTTTTGTATCTTCACATTCTTTAGTTGGTCCCTCAATGTCATATTATGATTGATGTTCTTTCCTTCAAACATTTTGGTCAAAGCATCAGAAACTTCCTTAGGTGTCTTCAAGGATGACACATGAGGGATGAGATGATCCTTAATAGAATTTGAAATGATTCTCTTAGACTTGACCAAGTTCTTCTTATGGATAGATTTAGCTTCATCTCCCTATGGAGCTAGAACTTCCCCACTGATATCCTTGTCCAAATCATTTTCTTCAAGGATTAGGGATATCCTATACTTCCATGCTTGGAAGTTGTTAGCTCCCCCAAGATTATCATCAAGTTGGGTGTGATGATTCATTTTAAAATAAGAACCTCAAATGGTAATAAAAGATATTTATATCTTACCAACTTGAGATGCCCAAGTTGATTCTAGAGCTGACTAGCCTAGGGTTCCATAGAGAAACCCTAATTTTCCAAACTTGGAATCTTGAAATTGTGTCTAGACAGAAAGATGTGCCTCCTTGAGGAAAGTTGCTCAGTGAGTTCCTTTTCCCAATTCAGTGGAGGGTAACTCCAAAACCTTGATGCCTTAGTTTCCCCCAGTAACAAAGATGAGGCCAAAAAATTAAAATTCTCAGAACTAAATTTTGACTCCACATAAAGATACACCCTTCTAGGGCGATTTTCTCAATGTACTCCTTTTTCCAAATTGATGGAGGAAAACCCCAAAAGCTTGATGCCCTAGTTTTCTCCTAGCACTAGTGTTTGGGTCAAAAATGAAAATTCTCCAAATTTGATTATGATTCCTCCAAAAGATTCAACCTCCTAGGGAGAGTTAGCCTAGCCCTCGTTTCTTGATGATATTTGGAGAGAAGACATTGAACTAGGAAGCCCTAGTTTTCATTGTTGCAAAGTTCTTTCTTCAGAGTAGCTCTGGTACCATGTTAGTTTTTCTATTTCAATTCAAATTGATTAGGATCTTTATCTTAAATAATAATAGCCACAATAAGATACACAAGATACACGACACAAATATTTTCCTTGGGGAAACCATAAAGGAGAAAAACCTCGCAAACTTCCTCAGAATAGTTTCGTCACTAATACAATATCACAAGATGGAAAAAACCAAGAATAATATGTCTTATGTAGCTCTCTCTCTCTTTCCCCTCTAGCAAACTTGTCCTCTCTCTCTCCTATTGTGCACTTGAGAGTGAGTCAGTGAGTGTCCAAATAGGGAGGGTGACTCCCTTTTTATATTCTTCAGTTGTGTGACTTACTTAACTAGTTAGGTCGGCCTAGTTATCTCTCTCTCTTTCCCCTTAGCTAGTTATCTCTTTGGGGTCGACCTAACCAGGGAGATTCAAAAATACATTTTACTTTATTTATATTGGGTACTATTGCCCCGACTTACAACCGAGGGTTTACCTCAATGACCAATCATAATAATGACATCCTGAACAGAGGAGAAACATCTCCCATGGGGGAACAACATTCTACAGTGATAATATACAACAGAATATCTTCTGAAGTCACATTTACAAAAACAACATAGCCCACGAGATAAGCAAAAGGGGATAATCTATGCACGTGGCTAGATTGACCTAGTGGTTGACATGCATGTGATGCATGCTTTTCCAACAAATGTTATTTTCTACTAATGATATCTAACACTATTTAGTCTAATATAGTTTAAGTTCCCACAACCTTGAAGACTTCAACTCAAAGAATCTACAACCTATGTTTGTTTGTTTGCTATAAAACCAATCCTAGTTGCTTTTAATCATTTGTTATTTCTTAAGGTATGGAGTGTAACTTGTTTGGTGTTCAAACGAATGAAAACTTTGTTGAAATGATAAAGACATTTAAAATGAAAAAAATGAAAATGCACTTTACATTTCTTTCAATGAAGCAAGGCCAAAATTTTCAAAGCCTGTGAAAAGAGAAGAAGATATCATACATTTATTTCTCTAAAATGCAATCCAATATCAATGATAAATAATTCCAAAGATATTTTTCAATCAATAATAAAGAATATGGCATATCCAATTGCACATGCAAACTATTTTCAAGCTCTTTTCAAACTAGCTAATATGATCTAACAAATAAAACCAAAAAATGACCATGTAAGCATTTCAAAATACCTTTTTGCTGTTAATATATGCAATAATAGACCACAAATAGAAATGTTTAAACTTAGGATAAAAAATGGTAATTTTAAGCATTAGGGCACCACATGCAATCAATTTTAGATTGGGAAATGCATAAATCTAAGGTTTTAACAGGGTGTTCATAGTTGTTCTATGGAAGAACTATGCGTGGCCATGAATTTTCTTAATAAGAACCACATCCAATCACATTTGTTGGGTACAACATGCTTGAGTAGCAATCAAACAAGTCTAAACAATTTAGATCTTAAAATTTCTTGATTTTTGGTTAATTTTTATGTTTCTCGGGTAGAATGCAAGAGGTACTATATCTTTTAAAATGGAAAATCAAGAAAAATAAACCCATACCCGAGGATGATTATGGATGAACCATCCCTGGCATAGTCACTAGTCCTATTATTTTGGGAACCCCCCTAATGTCCCTATGTTGATTCTCCAGAGAGTGGGTCAAGATATTCAACAGTTGAGAGTGTAGGTTTCTATATTCTTCCCTTAAATCTACATATAAGTCATATATCCAAATTAAACAAAGGATGTTATAGGTGTTGCACTAATCTCTTGTAATGTGTCATTCAATATTTCATAAAATTTATGAATGCATTAGCCAATATTTCTTTTGGACAGGAATGGAAAAGGATATCTATACTTTTTTAAATGAATGTTACATGTGTTAGAGGTACAAGGGTGAGATAGTGAATAATCCAAGGGAATTGCATCCATTTTCAGTACCAACCATAATTTGGATGAAAATATTCATGGATTTTATAGTAGGTGTTCCACAAGAAGGAAACAAAATAGTCATCATAGTGGTATTCAATTGGATTTTCAAATATTCTTGTGCCCTACAACACCCCTTTACACCAGAAACACTACCTAAGTTTTTCTAAATCAAAATTTTAAGCTCTACAGTAATCACCCCACTTCCATTGTGTCTGATAGGAATCCCACATTCACTAGCAAATTTTGGCAAGATTTGTTCAAACTATAGGGAACCCAATTCCATTAAATGAACACATATTATAATCCCCAAATATATAACCAAATAGAAGTAGTCAACAAGTGTCTAGAAATCTATTTGAGGCTTTTACCTCTAAAAAGTAGCTCTAGTGGATGTAGTGGTTTCCTCTAGCCAAATGGTAGTATGACAGCACTTATCATGATGATGCAAAAATGACCCCATAAGAACCAATATATGACCAACAAACATCTTCAGTAGATTCATATATATCAGGGACCTCCATGGTGAATGCAATGGAAAGTATGCTTCACAAATGTGAAGCCAATATCCACACACTTCAGGAAAATTTGGATATGGCTCATAATTTCCTAAAACAATAGGTAGAACAACATCATTCAAAATATTCCTTTGAAGCAGCAGATCGGGTGTTCCTTAGTCTCTAACCCTATAAATAGACATCTCTAAAATATAAACGTCATAAGAAGTTGGAACTAAACTTTTATGGCCGATTTCATATTATACTATGCATTGGATAGGTTCCTTTATAAATTATCCCTTCTAGCACACTCCAATGTGCACCCATTATTTCATGTTTGTTATTTGATGAAGGTTGTGGGAAAATTTGTTGAGATCAAACCACATTACCAAAACTCAATGAATAAGGCTCCATTTGGATTCACCAGTAAGTTGTTTTGACCACCTGATTGCATCACCTCCATCAATACGATAGCTAATAAGTTCTAATATAGTAGAAGTATATGGAGCCAAAATATGCTTCTCGCGAACCATAGCCATTTTGCAGTAGTTTCCTCATCTGTATCCTTGAGGATAGTGTTGTTTTCTAAGGGGGACATGTTAGGGTTATACCCTAGCCCCTCTACATTGAATATACTTAGGAGTAATTCATTAATCTGAGGCCATATTCTTTAATTAAAACCTATTATATATTTAGTTCATAGTTACTTACTCTAAAAGGGTCCTCTTTTTTAATTAAGATCTAATAGGTGTCCGATCTACTTTAATAGTGGGACCATGTGTAGTTAAGTTTTTTGTTATTTACGCACTATATATGTAGAGTATAAGGCTATGTAAGGTGATCAAGGATTATTATCGTGTTTGGAGCTCTACTCATAGGAGTTTCCCGCCTTGAAGAGGCAAGTGAATGTTGTTATATATTTGGGATATCACTAATAAAAGGGTTATTTCTTAGGTTTTATCTATTTCTCTCTTGTATTTTTTGTTCAAAACTGGTATTTTATTCCACTCTATCATTTTTTATGTAATTTTAGGGTTAAGTACATTACATCATGGTTCCATAACCCATATGTTCCAAAATAAAAAATAAAAAATAGTCTAGTACATTAGTTGATGTGTATACTTTGTTTAAGTGATATTTATAGTTTCACCTATAAAATGTTGCATGGGCATATGGAACTTTAACTCCAACACAATGAACCAATACAAACACAATGAATTTGAGCTAAGATAAGTCTATAAATCATTGAATCGTGTATACAAAATACATATCTCCAATCTACATAATGTACTTCATATCCACTATTAAGTGTAATTTTAACTAAAAAAACAAGTCTAAACCATTGAATCCCATCTACATAGAACTCTCCATGATTATAGTTTCTCATAATGGATTATTTCTCACATGAGTAATAGAGTTGTTTCATAATCGGTTTCTGATTCCTTCTAATTCTAATTTAATATTATAATGAATTATTTCAATGACTATATAATGTATCAATTCATAATATGTATGAATCAATGATTCCATTGATACTAATAAATAGTTGGTGAATGGGAGGACGGTGCAGGGGGTTCTCTTTAGCCCCAAATGAAATCAAGTATCACACTAGCTTGGGGGCTAGGCAAAAAATTCAATAATCAATCAAAATCCCTCACCCTAATACAAGGAGTAAGGATCGCCAAACAATTGAAAATAAAAAAAATGCGTCTCTAGAGAATCAACCATCGTCATCGGGAACATGGTATACTGGTGTCTTCTTCGTGATTTTTCTCTTTGAATAATCATCTCAAAAATATTCATGGACCTTCATTCCTTTAAAAAGATATAATTCTACCACATCCTCAAATATTTAAACTCCCACACCGATCAAATGGAAAATATGGCATGCTCTTTTCATTATGGGGAGTTGGAAAGAAGGGAGGGTAGAGAATTCACTCCCCTACCCTAAGTTATATACCCACTAGCATTTAAATATCAAATGGTAACTATTTTAATAAGTGGAAAGGGGAAGTCCCATGGACTTTTTCTTTGCCTCGTCCTCCCCCCTATTGCACATTTATGAGTTTATTATCATTAGCTTGATGTTGTATCAAAATCCATGCGGCATTTACCTCCATGCACCCTAGCTTAGACACATTTTTGGATTGTTCCTAACTGTAGAGTTGAAGGTTGGATCTCGGGCTATTGGATCTCCCCTTAGAAATTGAATCAGTAAAGAGAAGGAAATAGGCCTAGTTTTAATCAACTCTTATGGATTGGAGTACAACTACTATGGAATCATAGAGGATAAATAGGTAGAAGGTTGTTATCATAAGTGGATCACTCCCGGATTTTTCTTATGTGTTTTGGAATACATTAAGGTTTGTCAAATTATTGTTTATGGTTTTCCTTTCTATGGGTTTAGGATGTTTAATCTAGAGTATTAAGATATATCACTAGGGAAGACTTAGTTGAGGCCTTCCTAGCCTCTATGTATAGTTCTCTTAGCATATGTTGCAACCGCTACATAATTATGGAGGATAATCAAGTTGAAGGTTGTTATGGTGAATGAAACAATTTTGGAGTCAATTTGGTCTAGCCCAAGTGGTTGTGGGATGGAGTTTTATCTTCCCCACCCCGGTTATATTATTGTCACATGTTGAGGTTATAATGAGTATATTGTTGTAATGGATTCAAGCCTTATTGTTTACTTGTCCTTGTTCCCTGAAGAATCTATGGTTTACCCTGGGTACCATACTTAAAATGAGGGGAAGTACCCATGGGTTTTCCCCTAGATAAATTACTTCAAAAATATTAGAACGTTTTTCATGAGTGCTTTGGCTGTCCCAATAGAGGCTTGTCAACCTGTTTACGGTTTTCCTTCTTGTGGATGGCATGATGTTTCTATATTTTCTTTAAGATATATCACTTCGAAATATTTTGTCGATGCCTCCTGAGCCTCTATGTATGGTTTTATTTGTTGTGGATTATGTAAATTTTATAAAATTGTAGAGGATATTAAGGCTAAAGGTTGCCATAGCGCACCAATTTTCTAATTGCAGAGGGAATCATGATGGGGCACACTAGGAATTGTGTCCATTAAAATATCCAAAGAGTTGGTAAGCAATGTGAAGAAATCGGAATCATGACATAAATATTGGGAGCTCAAAAATTTCAAGGAAATAAAGGTAGTTCTTTCAATTGGAATTCAAATAGAGGCATGGTTTCGAGGATCTCAGAAATGGATTTTATCTAAAATCATCATTTTGTGCCATAGATACCGCTACAATGGAAGAGGACACAACTGAACAAAATCATGAATCCAAGATTTTATAGGTAAGGGATTGGAGTGGATAGAGTTTTATGAAGGATTGAATTTGTAAGGGGTGATTATGGGTTATATACAAATCTATAAAAAAAGAAAAAAAAATTACAATTATGTAATTTCATTCTCTTTCTCTCAATAGAATGGCTTTAGAGTCAACTCCAATGCTACAAACCCTATTTTGTTGTTGCCTCCATTTTGTTTTTATATTACTACAAATCCTATTTTTAGGTTTATTTTCTACATTAATATTTGTTCTTTTTTTGGTTTTGGGAATTTGTAGGTCCCAACATTTATTTTGATGTAAAGGATATTTTAATGGACTAGATCTCCTTTGTTGCATTGGATCCCAAACTCTATCCCTCTTGAGATATTTTGAAAAAACAATGTTTTGAGTTTCACAGTGTGCCTTGTATACAAAAAAATGCAATGTTGTATTCATTACAATATGGTGCACTTCTTTGAATTGTTATTTTAAAAAAATGGGTTTCACCATCCTTAATATTCAAAAAATACGCATCAATGCACTATATACTATAAAATGCACTTTGGCCCTCCTCATTTTTTAACAAAAAATATTTTTGAGTTTAACAATGTGCAATATACTTAAAGTATGATAACATAAGATATTTCATTGTATGTTCCTTTTATTGGTAGAAGATCTGATAGAGGATCAACAAAAAAACTTATGGAAACAAGCACAAGGAAATGTTTCAAACATAGAAAGCTGGTGGATCAAAAGGTGAAGAATATGAAGTTTTTCTATGTCTTACTAATAATCTAATTCTTAAAAATACTAGATAATAGGTTTCAAACATTTGATTTTGCATATGTTGAATATTGTGATGGGGTAAAAAATGGGAGAAGAGAAGGCCCTCCTGAGAAGAAAAAATTAGGAAGGATGTAAATGATGACGAAATGGTGTTAAATTCATCTATAATGGGTTGAAAGTTAATGATAGGTAGAAATTTTTTATATATAAGCATGATGGATACATTGGAAATAATATCTATTAGATGGTGTTTTCACTTACAAGACAAAGATCAATCCAACGAATCCAAGAATCTATAACATATTTGGAACTCGTTGTTATGTTATGTTTTTTTCATTTATATAAAGAAAAATGGCATATACTCAATTCACTTAATTTTTATGTTTTTAGATTGAAAATAGTGGAAAAAAATAAAGTTAATCAACAATTAATTGCAAATAACCCAAGCACAATATCCCCTACAAGTAATGAAGAAATTAGGCATGTAAGCGGTTCAAGCAATGGGATTAGTTTGAGTGATGAATGATTATCAATATAATTGAATGTTAACATTTATATTTTGGATGTTTTCCTAAAAATCAAATATTTTGTTTAATGCTGACATAATATCCCAACTGGTGTGACAATGGGTTAACAATAATTGTAACAATTGTTTATTGCCATCGTGATTATCATGGGATTTTATGTTGTCCTATTTTAATAGAGGGTCCCTTATTTGTATATAATAACATGACTTCCTTTTTAATGCAGTATCTAGTGTTGTAAAATATTGCATTGATGATTAAATATATGGATGGTTTACATTGTTATAATGAACAGAGGTGTAATCCACTTGTATATTTGTTTTTTTCTAATGAAAACGGTAAACATAGTATTTATAAAACGCTAAAAACTTCAATAGAACAATACAAAAAATACTCAAAATTTTTTTAGAGGTTCTTGAAAAATATAGAGCTTAATTACAGTCATATAAGAGAGAATAAACTTTGGGGAAAAAACATAATTCCTCGAGGTGCTATAGATTCTAACAAACTGTGCTAAAAAAATATACAAAAAAAACTTCATAGAAATACAAACTAACTTTTGGTATCACTATCCATAACCTATACATCTTGAGTGTCTCCTTGTTTATCCTTTGTATTGCTATTATCATCATATTCTTGGCTCATATCATCATCATCATCATCCTCTTCCATAGTCTCCTTAGCATCCTCTTCCAGTTCTCTCCTCTGAATTAGTAATAATTACATCAACATGGGTAGGTTGCATAATAGAGTGCCCATCAACATTCTTATATTCTAAATTTTCATCTAGCCTAGGGTTTTTCCCTGCAATTAAATATTCAAGTTTCATAGGGGTTTTTGAAATTTCACCAACTTGAGCATCACATGCATGCACATTTCTTTCAACCTCATCAAGGTGGGTTGCAAGCCCATAAGTAAAATTTGAAATATGATGAGTGGTTTGCTTAATTTCATCAAGACATGTATCAAGATTAGGCACATGGGAAATAATTTGTTCAACATGAGCAATCAAAACTTCCATTTGAGATCTAAACTATCTTAATTGAGAATGTATCTTGTGAATATCATCCTGGGTATCTCGGATTTCTTTAAAAGATCCTCAATTTTTTTTATCAAAGTCCATACCTTCAATGCAATCGGAAATATACACTATAAATGCAATTATTTTATCAACCCAATAGATTTGCAGAATAACTCCAGCGTCAAAGACACAATCAATAGCCACCATAAAATCCAAACTACACTCAATCTAATTCAAACCATAAAATTTGTCCACCAAAGCGTACAAAGGCACCCCTGAATCCTTAACCTTCAATTCCAACTGGTCCCCTAGAGTGTACAAAGACACCCCTATATCCCAAACCTTCCAAAAAAGTGAGAGAGAAGAATGCAAACGTAACGAGCAAAAAATTTACCTATGAATGGATCTATACACCTCTAACACTGATTATGGCATAAAATCGATCTCCTAGTGCACAAGAGAAGGCATCAAAGTCCACCTGAATCCACACCACCATTCCAGAATTGATCCTCACACCAATCCCCCTACCTCCATCGTTGTTCATAAAATTACAAGGCCGAGATAGTCTCTCCCCTAATTGATATAAAAATTCATGAGAAAGCTTCTTGACAATACCTCCATATGCCCAAATTAAAGTCCCATATATGCAAGCCAAGTGATTTTGAGAAGGTTCACTAACCCATGCATCTTGTAATTTCCACATGGAAACAACAACCAATAGTCATTTAGGTTAGTTAATTCTTTCAAAATACTACTTCATGGTGTTGAATTGAGTTTCGATTTGCATACAAACCTCTAAGGGAGCCAACAAGATGAATTTTGACCCCCATTTATTTTTATAACCCCTCTAGAAATAATTGAAGCTTTATTTTCTAATTTATATGTTGTGACATTATGTTCATGCTAAAAGTGAAAGAATTGGATGTTCAAAATTTGGGGTAGAAGCCCAATAATGAATTTATAAAGACTCTATGTTATTTGATCCGTAATTTCCTGTCAATTCCTAGCTTGGGAGATAAGAAGAGAATCTCCTATCACCACCATCGGTCGAATTCCAACAGTAATTGATTCTTTCAATCCCAAGTATAGAGCATAGCACTCCACTTAATTATTAGTACTAATCCCTACGTGACAAACAAAGGTTGATACTGCATTTCCACTAAGGGAAAAATTATCCCCCACCCCTCGCACCTACCTCTCTAGTCTTGTATATTTATTTTAATCATACAAGACGTTAATGCAATGATTATATCCAAACACATAAATTAATATATAAAAAATCAATGTTATTATAAACAAATTAATTTATGGTGATTAATAGAAGCTTTATAATAAAAAAAGAAAGTTGCATTTGCATACCAGCTAGAATAGATAACAATTTGGCAATGAAACATATTAGGGAATTTTATTTGTTTGGACTCAATGACGTGTTTCATCCCTCTTTAAGCACTAGTGTGTTAAAATTGTTCTTTTGCATCGATATACAATAGTATAATCTACATCAATGCTCAATAGTAAATAACTTACCTCGAGGATTTTAAAATATATGACAGGCATCAATGTTTTTTAATAAATCATAGCAACGATATTTAATAGTATATATTTTTCACTAGTGTATTTAAAATATATGGTAGGAAATTGTGCCACGTCCCCTCCCATTAATCCGACCAGTGGAGAGAACATGAACGATATGCAGGGTGCTAAATTTCACCCCATGGCCATATTACGAATTTGTGAATGTGTGTGCAAATGCATAATAAACATACACAATGGAAATCAAATCTATCATTGCACACATAACATGCATATATCATCATATTCATCATGGGAATAACTATAAGATCATGCACAAAAATGCATTTTTTTTCATGCTATTCACGTGCATCTAATTGATAAATTCATGCTGGGACAACTCATTCAATTTAACACAATGAATAATTATTCATAACCCATAAATTAAACACAATCAGAGACAATAGTAAACACTTAGATTTTAATTGAAAATGTCCAAGAAAATGAATATAGAAGAAGCAACATTCCACCCAACCATAGGTCTCTGTCCATCCCATATTATTTCAATTGAGACACCACCCAATATCTAGGATATGTATCCACTAAGAAGGAACTACTTAGGCTCGCTCACAGCCATAAAGACAAATATTCATGCTAATCTAGCACACAACTGGGTTTGTAAATCATGAAGGTAGACAGGGAAGGATCATGCTAATCCAGTAAGATCAAACACAGAGAAATAAGCATCTCAATTGATCTCATCCATCCTTGTCACCCACAATACCTGCCACAACCAACACAAGGAAGGTCCCCTTTTCTGCTACCAAGTCCCTCAGGAACCCCTTCCCTCCAGTGCTCTTTGGGATGGGCATAGAAAGGTCCAAGTTTCTTAATATTATGAGATTATTGCCTTCACTGTGTTTATCAATAAATTTGTTACCTCTCATCTCTCTCCCAATCAAATCCACTATTGGATTTTCTTGTTCTCTAGCCATGTGACTTTCAACCACTAATTTCAACTTCCAGGATTACAAATCTAGGTCATCCAATGAAATTTCGGTCTTTTTTCATCTCAAACTCTCCCCAAGGTATACGTCTATGTATTCCCCACTTAGTTTCACCATTCACACAAATTTGTGGGTCGTCTAGACAATCTAAAACATAGATTAATTTTTTGTTACGATTTCTGCTAATTGCACTATTGGGAACACATAACAGATTAGGAATTGATGTCTCGTTGTTCCATAATTGAGTGGGGATGAGGGAGAACAAATTCCCATTAGGGAAATTGACTTTTGGGTCAAGTAAATTGATCCCATACCTAACCATACAAATTTCTGGGCTTTCCCATTCTCCATTAAGTTCATGAGTTTATTTCTTAGCTATCCTCTTACAGCAAAATTAAATATCAGCAAGGAATTCAAGATGGGTTCTCAAGATGACATTTGCAAAAATAGGGTTCAATCCCACAACCCCCTCACCTCTCCCTAGTGGATACACATAACCCCCTCATTTTAGTTTCTTCCATATCCATCTCTTGGAATTTTATTGCATTTAAATATTTACATACTTATACAATTTTACATGGCTTACTAGCACATGTTTAACAAAAGATAAAATGCTTGCCTTTAAACCCGATCATTCACTAGTAGGGCCTTAGACTTGATCTCCATGCTAGGAAATCATAATTCGTGTTTGTGCTAGAAATTGTTCCTAGACTACCACAAGAACAAGCTAACACAATCTCAAAAATAAAACAAAATGAAATTGTTTTTTAATGATTTTGGTTTGAAGATTAATCAACAAGAAGGTATATACTTGATAGGATCAAAAAAGTACTAAATTATGAACAATAAAGGAATGAGATGCTTACACATGAAAAATAAATCATAAACAGTATAAAGATAACACTGATCTCATCCACAACATACAAGCATTTCATGAATAAGAATATTAAATAGGAAATGAAATTACACATTGAGTGAAAAAACTAACCAAAAATAAAACCAGCATATAAGATAACAATGGCTTATAAGTATGTATATATCATAATCAATCTTCAAAGTTACATGATATTTTTGAGTCTTAGCTTGACATACAGTAGCTCTAAAGCCTCCTCTTGCACAAAATTCCAACCCCTGCACTGTATGCTTGTCCCCCTTTTATAATTACAAAGAAGTAGTTCTATCTCCACTTCTTTAGGTCAAATTCAAAACTACTTAGTATTTACATTAACCAACTTTCAAAGATTAAAAACTAATTGCCTAAAAATAGCAAAATCGGATTCCTGGGAAATTTGGCGAATTTCTTAAAAATGGGTCTCAAAGAAACCCCCATATCACTCGATCCAGGATACCTGTGCAAACAATGAGAGAGTTTTTTTTGAATGACTCCATTCTAGACAAAAACCTCACTTGGTTTTTAAAAATTATTCTCCAATCGATCAGAATATTCCCCACAAGATGAAGACTAAAACGTGAAAATATTAAATGTTTTTAAACCCTGAAAAATAAGCTGTAAAGTTTAAATCAAATCTTTCAAACCTTGACATATGTTGCAAACCTGAGAGAGGTTTTTGTGAATGGGTCTGTTTTTAACAAAAACCTCTCTTTTTTTCTAAAATTCATCTCCATCAGCTCGTGATCAACGCTCAATTGCAATGACAAAAACAGGAAAAAACGGAGCATAACTATGCATCTCTTTTTATTTTTAGGACTTCTTTTGCTACTGGCTTCTTCAAGATTGAAACCAGTGATATTCTCAAAGAAACTAAACCATCCTGCCCTTTTAAATAATGCTACACATTCAGTAAAATCATTGGCCCAACTTGTATATGTATGTTCAAATCTATTAGTTTTCCCACTTTTCTTCATCTCTGCGCTGAAACCTAACTTGTATATTTCCTCTGTAATATGTCCTATGAATATCCTTTGAAAACTTCAAAGATTTCAAAAACTCATTCTCTGCAACAATAAAATCATACCCAAAACAAAATTGTAGCAGTTAAGACCACGACCTTCAATGATTTTTACCAAATGAAATCGTGACAGTTAAGACCACGATCTTCTCAATAATATTTGCACATTCTCATACACTTGTCATGATCATGGCTGGGTTTTGAACATGCATCATTATGTCCTCACATGTGTCTAAAGGATTCAACTATTTTTTATTGCAAACAACCACGATTATCTGCCACAATTTTCAATGATTCAAGATTCCTGCAACGCCTCATTACATTAACCTTGCATTTTGCGCTACAAGAATATTTTTATGCAATATTTTACAAACATGCTCAAACTGAGAGTTAGATTTTAGATATGGATCTTGGAATAAACTATAATATAATCTTTTTAGACTTTAATAGAGATATATGACACCTAATAAACCAAAATAAAATCTAAAAAATAAAATAAATTCGAACAAGTATAATGTGTAAAAGCAAAAAAAAATGCATTAAACATAATAAAAATTAAACAAAACCCAAAAATGAAAGTAAATAATAAACGAATCTTTAAAAACAACATACATAGACTAGAAACAATATTCAGTCATAACATCTGGATCCTGCTGCGGGATCAAACCCTCCTTATGAGGTTTCAAGAACTTGTAGATTAGTGCATTCTTCCATCTCAACTAAAACTGTCTGTTATTCTGCAAAACTTCCATTGGGCTATGGAGTCTTTATTCAGCCTATGTCACACCGTTAAAATTTACTTGATCAAATTGTAATCCCATTTCCAATGTAACCAAGAAAAAATTCCGTCTACCAACCAAAACTTGCTTTCAACTCTGAATATATGTATAATACAAAATATTGAAAAACATGAAGAGCAAAAATCTAGCAACTTGTACTCACTTTCATCAAATGGTGTCTCTAAGATAAAATATTTATAATTTAGTGTTGACTTTAAATAATCTGCCACTAGATCATAAAAATTGCCAAAAGTTACCTCTTCCTGTTCTATGAAAAAGATAGGATGTCCATAAGAATGTTTTGTTCCATGAATATCAACCAGACATTTGCGATAAAAGACATCAGGATCAGCCTAAATTTGCTCCAGAATTTCTTGGACAATATCATCAATAATGTCAACAAGTTGAACCTCCTTTTCCACACTGTCTTCAAATGAATAACTATCATACATCGGCTCCGGTTGTTCAAGGATAATGGACTGAATGCATTCCTGAATCTGCTGATTAGATTGTGCCATATCACACACATCACACATTTCTCGGTCTTGCTTTTCAATTTCATCATCATATTTATAAAAAATTAGAGCATCTTCATAATGGTTTTGAACAACAGATTTATCATAACCATGAATATAAGAAACTTCTGATATGATGTTAAAAGTGTCAACAACATGGCTTTTATCAATTTGAGTATCAAAACAAAAAGGAATAGAATATAATTCATCACAGAATTATTGTCCTAGAACCTCAATCTCTTCAGCATAATGAGGAGAATTCTGTGAAATTTCAAATGATGATTCTAAAGGTTCGTGTGTTTCTTCATTACAAGGCTGATCTTTAAAACAAGAATGATTTCCAACAGTTTGTTGAACAAGAGATTGATCTTCAAAAGGATGAGAATTCAAATGTTTATTAAGATTGTTGAAAGCATTATGAGAATATGCCAAATTATCTTTGATGATCTCATCACTATCATCTTCAACCTGACTTAAAACAACAACTTGACTGTCGTAATGATCATGGAATTCTTCCTTGACATCAGAATCTGAAAATGTTACCTCTTCGTCTTCAACAAATTATGAAACTTCAACTTCTTCATGAAATGTTTTGAATCCTTGATTATACTTATCATCATGATTTTTTGAATCAAAAATTGTATTATAAAAATAATCCTGCTCACAACAATCTTTAAAAAAGAATTCAGCTGAGAACATATACTTACAATGTTTTCAGAAACATGTGTGGAATTCTTTCAGTGAGGAAATACTAGCAACGAGAAGAAAAAAATACCATTCTCGTGCATCTCGCTTGAGTGAAGACATGAACATATTCATGAGCACATATTCATGTTGTATATTTAACTGAACCATATATTGATGAAATCTAATGAGGTGATCTAAAGGATTATCCTCTTTGCTTTCTCTAAACCATGGAAGACAATCTCCCCAAACATCCATAATAGGTACTGGATTTGGAAAACCTGGAATATCGGAGAAATTGAAAGGTGCAAACCTTCGAGCCAGAATGGCTTCCATGGTCTTCGACATCTGCATCTTGAACCGGTGGAGTCGCCAATCGATTTTTCAATATAGATTTTGTTTTCCTCTTGTTCCAATCTTTCTAGTAGCCACTATGAACTACTGCTTGGTGAAAAAGTAGTCTGAAAGATGTCCTGATTTTGTTCACCTCTTAAAATCAGATGAATAATGATATCCCAGGGAAGATGTACTTCAGTTTCGTCCCCGACAACGGCGCCAAATATGTTTATGCTAGAAATTGTTCCTAGACTACCACAAGAACAAGCTAACACAATCTCAAAAATAAAACAAAATGACACTGGTTTTTAATGATTTTGTTTTGAAGATTAATCAACAAGAAGGTATATACTTGACAGGATAAAACAAGTACCAAATCATGAACAATAAATGACTAAGATGCTTACGCATGAAAAATAAACCATAAACAGTATAAAGATAGCACTGATCTCATCCACAACATACAAGCATTTCATGAATAAAAACATTAAACAGGAAATGAAATTATGCATTGAGTGATCAAACTAACCAGAAATAAAACCAGCATAAAAGATAAAAATGGCTTATAAGTATGTATATATCATAATCAATCTTCAAAGTTACATGAGAGTTTTGAGTCTTAGCTTGACATGCAGTAGCTCTAAAGCCTCCTCTTGCACAAAATTCTAACCCCTGCACTGTATGCTTGTCCCCATTTTATAATTACAAAGAAGTAGTTCTATCTTCACTTCTTTAGGTAAAATTCGAAACTAACCAGCAGTTACGCTAACCAACTTTCAAAGATTAAAAACTAATTGGCTAAAATTAGCAAAATCAGATTCCTAGGAAATTTGGCTAATTTCTGAAAAATGGGTCTCAAAGAATCCCCCATATCTCTCGATTTGAGATACCTGCGAAAAAACTGAGAGATATTTCTGTGAATGAGTCTGTGATGGAAAAAAAACCTCTCTTGTTTTTTAAAAATTCTTCTCCAATCAATCAGAATATTCCCCGCAAGATGAATACTAAAACAGGAAAATATTAAATATTTTTAAACCCTGAAAAAATAGGCTGTAAAGATTAAATCAAATATTTCAAACCTTGATAGTTGTTACAAAACTGAGAAAGGTTTTTGTGAATGGGTCTATTGTGAACAAAAACCTCTTTTTTTTTCTTCTAAAATTCATCTCCATCAGCTCGTGATAAACTCTCAATTTCAATCACAAAAACAGGAAAAAACAGGGCATAACTATGCATCTCTTTTTATTTTTAGGACTTCTTTTGCTACTGGCTTCTTCAAGATTGAAACCAATGATCTTCTCAAAGAAAATAAACAAGCCTGCCCTTTTAAATAATGCTACACATTCAGGAAAATCATTGGCCCAACTCGTATCTGTATGTTCAAATCTATTAGTTTTCCCACTTTTCTTCATCTATGCGCTGAAACCTAACTTGTATATTTCCTCTGTAATATGTCCTGTGAATATCCTTTAGAAACTTCAAAGATTTCAAAAAATCATTCTCTGCAACAATAAAATCATACCCAAAACAAAATTTTAGTAGTTAAGACCACGACCTTCAATGCTTTTTACCAAATGAAATCGTGATAGTTAAGACCACGATCTTCTCAATAATCTTTCCACATTCTCATACACTTGTCATGATCATGGCTAGGTTCTGAACATGCATCATTATGTCCTCACGGGTGTCTAAAGGATTCCACTATTTTCGATTGCAAACAACCATGATTATCTGCCACAATTTTCAATGTTTCGAGCTTCCTGTAGCGCCTCATTACATTAACATTGCAATTTGCGCTACAAGAATATTTTTATGTAATATTTTACAAACAAGCTCAAACTGAGAGTTAGATTTTAGATATGGAGCTTGGAATAAACTATAATATAAGCTTTTCGGACTTTAATAGAGATGTATGACACCTAATAAGCCATAAGAAAAACTAAAAACTAAAATAAATTCAAACAAGTATAATATATAAAAGCAAAAAAAATACATTAAACATAATACAAATTAAAACAAACACAAAAATGAAAAGTAAATAAGAAATGAATCTTTAAAAACAACATATATAGACTAGAAACAATATTCAGTCATAACACATCGCATATACACAACATTTACGTATAAAGGCAATACATTCTAAGGGTAAAAATGGGGGTATTGCAAATGGTGCTTTCACAATAGTTTAACATGTTGATGCACTGTATGCACTAGTACTTTCAATGCATAAGGCATTCTCCAGCGCACTCTAAACACAATGAGTTCCAGTGTGCTTTTTGTTTTAAATGCACTAGGTAAAAACCTCTTCTATCGCCTCTGGCCATCGATAGTTTTTAGTTTTATTGAACATCCACTAAAACCTCCATTGTGAATAAGGGTTAGGAAGGTTTTTTGAATTTTTTTCCCAATATTCTTTTCCTTTTAGTGGTTTATCATTTATATTTACACGTGTTTATGATTGTATGGATATCATGCTATGTACATGCAATATTTTCTTTCATTGTGACAAGTGTAATAAATGCTGATCTAGAATATATGTTTTCAGTATAATCAAGATGAACATGAAGGTGACGATTATGAAATTGAAATAATTGGCAAGTAATACAATCACAACATCATATTCAACTTGATTATTGGTGGAAGGATCGATGTAAACACCATTGTGGAGGAGTGTATGCAAAAGGGATTAAATGACCCATGATGTTGAGGAAATATTTTGAGTGTAGCATCTTGTGCCATTGACGAAATTGATGTAAGAGAGAGATTGATGATCCATTTGCAAATGCAATGAAATCAAACCACAAGGATCTTAAATAAAAAAAATGTGGCAAAGAAAATGATGTAAAAGAAAAACTATACACAACAAAAAATGAATGAGGCTTACAGTCGTAAGGATAGAATTTATTCAAATATAATGTAATGTGAGGTTTCTTAAGAACTTTATCATCATGACCTGTGAGAGAAAATTCCCCCTTTCCTAAACAATTTTTGATGATGTAAGGGCCTCCCCATAATGATTCAAACTTTTCACAACCAGGTGTTTTATGAGGTTGGTCATAAACCAAGAGTAGAACACCCTTGTGAAAAGAGTGACAGTGGGCATGGAAACCATAGTGGGATTTAGAGCACTTTTACATAGCCTCATTGTGTTGTAAGGAAATGCAATCATCTTTGTCTACATATTCTAAAGAAACCAGTATTTTTTGTAATGCATCACGGTATCAAGTAAATGTTTAATGGCTAAATGGAGGAAAGATATCTCACACTCAATGGGTGAAACTAGCTATACAACATGGATGATATGAAAAAAGTGTAAACCCCATGGAAATTTTAATTGATGTCCCATAGGACCGTAATGTGGGGAAAATCATATGCCCTCATTTAGATTTTTGCTTGTCAACAATCTGTCGAAGCATGGTTTTAGGATTTGATTGACACCCTCAACTTGCCTATTACGTTGCAGATAGTATGCCAATGAAAAACTAGGCATAAATCTTAAATGCATAGCCAACTCAAGGTAAAGTGTGTCATCCGAATGTGTGGCATGGTCAAATACCAATTATTATGAGACAATAAAAATTAAAATGGTAATAGCATGGTTAACAAAGAAGTGGTTTGTCATGTTTGTTTTGTTACTGAAGAGATTAATAAACATGTGCAAGAAAATAAATAACAACCAATTCTAAAACATAAGAAATAACAATGCCACATGTACACACGATACACAAATATTTATTGTAGAAACAATTAACCAAGAAAACCATCCTAACTAAGAGTTACTCCTTTATTTATCTCGTTATATTATCTTCATCATTATTATACAATATTATAGCTTCCAAAATCCTAGTAAGTTAACACAGATTAGATTACAACCCTAATTTATAAACCATAATTAGTTTACATCAGGATGACATTGGTTGAAATAATTCATAACATACTAGAAATTTTTCCCTTAGGATTTTTTCCTTTGAACCCTTGAATGGGGGGGGCAATAACCCCCCATTCCCCCTATCTAAGGAGAATCACCCATACACCCTTCATTTGGGAGATAGCTTGCAAACCCTCGTTGGGACATGGCTAACCCCCCATGCCCCCTATCTAAGGAGAATCACCCATACACCCTTCATTTGGGAGATAGCTTGCAAACCCTCGTTGGGACATGGCTAATTTTACTTCCAGATAATACCACACATATCCAACATTTATTGAACGTCAACATGGATTCCATGGGTTCTCCTTTACCCCAATGGTCCTTACTACTTCAAACCACTTACACTCAATGGTGTTGATGTCCTTACACTTAAACACTTAATGGTGCTTATTTCCTGCCTGCCATCCATATTATGCACCATTCTCAATGCTTGTTGCATGGATTTCACAAGTATTCCATTCTCATTGCTATCAACTTTGCTACTAGTTGTCTCTCACATGTCCATATCCTCTACCTCCTCTATTTCGTCTCCTACAAACTTACCAACACACAAAACATTATGAAGATGACAAACTCCCATTTGCTACTCCTTTAAAAGAGTTGTTTCTATAACACCAATGTTTTTGTCTTCATTTTATTTAGCGTGTTTCTCCATAGGTTATTGTTGCTACACTTCCTTCACAAATGGCAAGGCTAGACTTAAGATCTCTTTTTTATCCTTCTCCATTTCTTTATTTGATGGATGTAAGTTGAATTTAATCCCTTCCTTTTCCAACTAGTATGTGTTTCTTCTCCCATCATGAATAACCCTCCTATCAAATTACATTTTCCTTCCCAACAAAATTGAAGCAAGTGTATAAAAACATCACATAAAATGCTATCATTCATATCTACCAATATCAAAATTATTCAATCACTGCTCTATCACAGTGAACCTACACCAATTTTGTAATCATGACACTCTATATGCTTTTGGGTGAGGTGTACTATTCGATTCAATTTCGGTCAACTTTAGTAGACACCAAATTTTTTGAACTATGCAATAACCAAATTACAACACTTACAATGTTTCTTGAATTTCATTATGAAGGATGTATTCCTTTGTTACAATTCTCTATCAACCCCATTATTAGGTTGCAATAATGTTTTCCTCATCATCAAATTTTCTCCCTACTATGACCCCACTTCAATCACCTGTTGTGTTGATATTGTTGGTTTTGCTTCAGCTATAGGTAATCTGCTCTCTTGTCTTCTTCCTTCCTTCAATTTATTTGGAAACTCAAATTCCATATGTCCCTAATTTCCACATCTAGAAGAAAATGACTTCAAATTTAATTCCTTGACATGTGCCTCTTATTGACCTTCTTCTTGTGTCAGCATCAAATCTTCTTCCAACAAGTTGGTCCATAGTGTTGGAGTTGATTTTATCCTCTTCATATTGCTTTCTTTGTGCTTCCCTCTTCCAAACCATGGACTTTTCCTCATGGTGTGCTACTTTCGCTGCAATTTCTACTCAATTCTCAAGGTTTCTTGATAAGCATATGAAACTAATATACTCATAATAATAATAATAATAATAATAGTAATAGTAATAACAACAAGAACAACAAGAACAACAATCACTAAATTCATCTTGAATAACATAACATAAACCATTCACATGCCTAGAAATTCCCAACTCTCCTCATTCTACCTAGACATTATAGAAAGTCTATAAAGTTCCTTTTTGTATTCCTTTATTGTAATATTTAATTTCTTCAAATTCTGCAATATTCTTAATAGATTTAAAGAATAATCCACAAGAATAAAATTACTTTTAAACTTTGACACCATACTATCCCAAGTTTTAATCTTCTCTTTGTCGCCAATTTATTTGTTTAGTTGCAACTTATTCCTTCATAAAGAAGCATGACTCTTCATCTTTGAATAGGAAAACCTAGCCCTCATTAAATCTCTAATATGCCCAAACTTAAAGAGATTGTCCATTTGTCCTATCCAATCTATTGATTCCTCGGGATTTAAGCTTCTAGAATAAACAAGAGTATCAAGTTTAGGCTTACCTACAATACCATAGATCATTCTAATCATTCTTTGTTCTACTATCACTTTCTCTTTAGCTTCTTCTCTCATAGTTTATGGCTCCTCTTCATCGCCACTATCATTTGACACCACATGGATGGTATCTCCCCTCTAGACAGCCTCCACAACATCCATTATTGTCATCATTGTCCTCACCTTCTCTATAATGGAATCTACATATTTTTCACCCTCCAATCTTTTAGGTATTCCACTACCTCTTTCTCTCATTATCATCATTCCAATTTTGTGTTAGTATCTCCTCCTGTGAGCTCCCCTCCTCACAAACATTCACAAATTATTCAGTTTAGAACAATATCTCTCTCTTCTCCTCCCCACCACATACTCTTCTTTCTCTAATACCACTTGATGCAACACAAAGTTTTCTATTAGATATGCACAACACAACTCAACTCACAAAGTCATTAAACAAGCAACAACTAAAACACACACCAATAATAATATTAAAATGAAGAAATGAAACACTAGACAATTATTTTATTGATAGTCATGACAAATAATACTCAAGTCCTAATTACATACATGGGATTATACCCTCAACTTATGTTTTGTTATATGCACACTCCACCATTATAGAGCTCAACTTATGAGAGCCAAAATTGTGTTATTATTGGTAGGAAACCAATTTATAAATACTAGAAAAAATTAAGTGATCCAATTGTTGGAGAAAATCGACAATCCCAAATATATTGTTGGTCTCTAAGGTGATCTATCTTCCATGGACTTGGTTGAGGGTAGATGTCATCTTGGCACTTTATCGTTTGTCTTCACATGCTACTAAAGGGTTCATCTTCACATTTTATTGAAAGCATAATGGAAAGAATAATTTCCAAAACCCGGACTAAGTTATTGTTGTTGCTACAAAATTGATGTGGAAATCAAGACTTGTATATTGTTGTTGCTACAAAACCAATGAAAACAAATTGTATAACCACTGAGGGGAGATGACTTGTATATGACTAAAACCATGATCAATTTCATAGAAATAAGTGGTTGGATTAAAATATTTTGACACAAAACAACCTTGCTACATGTAAGTTTTTATTGTCTCTTTCATTCCTGAAGTGTTGTTGATTTGCATGGCTAGATGTTGATTTTGGCATGGCCTAAGAAGAGTCATAGTATTGGTCTATAATGATGGGATTTGAAACATTTTTCATTTTCTCCTTCTGAAAAATAGTTTGTTGGGCATATCTAAAACCCCCCAAGATCTCCAACTTTCTTTGTGCATTCATTTTCTTTCTTTGATTTATCCATTCATTGTATTTCAATGATTTTCTTAAAACTAGAACTTTGTATGCTAAAGTGGTTGATTGAAAATGATAGATGCAGACGATATGGCCATAAGAATACTAACTTCTTCTCTGTGTACTATCTTCATGACACCGCTATTAGTAGTTTGAAAGATAAATTAAAAATAAAGGAGCAAAATCCTCAGAAAGACTCTAATTTCTAAGGAATGTTGGAAATCAAACCATATAAGGACTCAGGAAAAAAAACCTAAACATCATCATTAGTAATCTCCCATTTTTTTTCCAGCTGCCCACGTTCAAGGGTGCCTCTTGTTATTTATGCAATTTATGACAAGCCATCAGTTTTGATTTGTTATATGAGCTTTTCCCAATTCCAGCTGCAAATTCGATCCAATCAAGATCTGAAAGGAAAGGAATTCCCCCAGCACCTCCCTTGGGTGGATTGCCTTCAGAGGCTCCATCGAAATAAAGCGAAAGGATGGAATGATCAATAGGCTCAGTAACTATGATGTGTGTTGGTCTCTTCTTTTCTTCTTGAGGAAAATGACTTAAAACAACGAGTCCTTGTGAAGCAACAGTAAAAGGAGGGATAACAACATCATAAAAAGTAGCCATATTTACGGAAATCTATATACCCCAAGAAATAATAGCAGGTAGATCTAAATGGCTCTTGAAATCCTCGTTATTGAACCAATACTCTAAATCATGTTCGTTAGGTTGTCCTTCCCAAAAAACCAAACATCACATACTTGAGAAGCATGTTCCCAAATATTTTGGAAATAAGAGTAGGAGATGAACAGATGAAAGACGGGTTATTCTTCATTCAAACACAGAGGGAATCTGCGTGAATCGAGCCAAAACTTCATGAGCATCTAATCCCAAACTGGAATCTTATTTGAGAGCACCAAACAAAAAAAACTTGATTTTTAAGGGACACTTGAAGCTCCAAATAACCGAGTGCCACTAAGATAGGATAGGTTGAACTTCTTCTTATCTAAGTACCAACTAGCCAAGCCTAGGAGAATATGATCCACCCTCCTTGTTCCTAGAACACAAAAAAGTATCTTCTATGTACAATATTCTACGATGACTTCCTTCAAGATAATATATATAATTAGACCATGAGATTTTGTCCCCCTCATCCATGATATCAAGTGCTTCTGCATTGAGGCATTCTTGCATCACGAAAATAGAATTTATGAATCCTTGATCTACTCCAAGGATTAAAAACCTTTACCCCTCAAATCTTCCACCAAGGCTTGTGGGAGTATGAAATCCCCTCCACAACCGATCGAGAGATCTTGACCAATTTTAACTTTCATGTCATTCCCAACCAATCTCCAATAACCACAAAAGCTTTTAGAATTGATTTCCACGTAATAGAGACATTACCCATAGGTTTCTCTTGGATTCTGAAGCATTCCTCCATAGTTAAAGGAGTTATTTAATTTTCATGTACTACCTTCACCCACATACCATCATTCTTAAGGATCCTTTAGACCCCTTTAGCAACAAGTGCCTTGGAAAAACAAAAAGGATTTTTCAAATTCCATCCGCCTAAATCCTTTGACCAAGCTAAAGTATCCCAAGTTGCCCGATGACTACCATTTTATTTCCTCACACAATTATATAAACTTACATGAATATACATTTAAACAATTTAAGAAATATTATACAACGCGTCATATCCATATTTACAAAAAATTCATTTAAATTTATTACTCTGAAGTTCTCTATATAAAGAGCAAGATGATTTTTCTGTAACATGTGCATTTCTTAACTTATTGTGATTATATTAGGGTGAACCCATTTCTAGAGTGATAATAAGTCAATAACCAAATAAGATCCAGACTTGTCTTCCTGCTTATGGTTTACCATACAACCATGTTAGTGAATACATTCTCGTTCTTCTAGAATATTTGTCTTTGCAAGCAAAACATATAGAAATTACTTTAAAATGTAAAACTTTGTATTTGTGAATTAAAGATTGCCTAAATTTGAAGATCACAAAAAGAAACTCCAACATTCAAGCTGCAATCAAGCACATTGTGTATGTAAATAATTAATCTTTAAAAAAATACATAAAATAAAGAAGCATGCTCAAGTTGATACAAAATATTGAAAAGTATTTACCTTGACTAATATCAGAGTGGCTCCTTCTTGCATTGCTTTTACAACACGTTCACGAAAAAAACATGGTTGGAATGTCTTCATAGGTTTGAGAGAAATTGAACCCTCTTCTAATGTAATGTTCCAATTAAAAGACCTTACTTATTTCAACTAATATCAAGTTTCCAACTAATACAAAAATTCAATAAAAATGTCTTTATATTTTCATTATATATATCTTTGATATCTTTTAATTTTTACCATTTCTTGCCTTCAAAAATTATTATAATTTTTGTCCTGTTGGTTTCTATTTCTTCCCTTTGATTTTGAAAATCCCTATATCCAAATACCTCTTGTACCCCTCACATGCCTCCCCTACTTTATGCTACCTCTCCTTTTTCTATTACATTTAGCTTGAAGCAAAACATGAAGGAAAGGTTTATTATTGTTCTAATAAATAATAGGATTTGGAAAAAAGTCTATTATTGTTCTAATAAATATTAGAATTAATCATAATAAATAGGCCGTGTTTCAATGTTGTATATAAATAAATAAGACATGTAAAATACATTTCTCAGTTACATTATAAATCATTAAATTTAATGGTGTTTACTTACATATAACTCTTTTCAATTATGTGTAATTGTTGTTATAAGCCTAATGTAATTGTGCTATGTTTATTGAGTTTTGTTAATTAAGTTAATATTAACTTAATATTGCCATACTTTTGTGTCAATATATAAATGTGTAACCTCTCACTTTATTACTAGAAAAAGATAACATACTCCAGTAACATGTTTTCGATATACTCAAAATCAACTTCAAAGATTGTTTCCCAACATTTTTTAAATATATATATAGAGTATGCTAAACACATTGTTTTATTATGGCATTCCTGTGCACCATAAAAATTAATTACTAATCTAATGTGTCCATTTTCATGTTCAACATGGCATTTTATGTATCAACCCTTATTTCATAAGATGTTAGAAGTCTCTCACTTGTCGACATTATGAGATGGAAAAATTAAAGAATGAGACGCAACTATAAACTCACAATATACATATTTATGTTGTATTCTTTAACTATCTCTCTTACCCATTACCTCAGTTGAACTCCTCCTTAACATTAACATAACATAGTCTCGTATTTCTGGTTTAGTTCCTCACTAACATTATGGAAAAAAGGTTTACGATGGACCTATAATTTAAATGTCTAAACCAATGTTACATATTTGTGTTCATCATTAATAGTTCGGATATATGTTTGTGATATTTAGGGTGTCATGACATACACAAGATCACCTCGATGATATGAAGTTTGATCATTGTTAGAATTTTAGGCCCTGCATGGAGGTGAAGTAGGCTTTAAGTAGAAAGGGCACCTTTTCTATGAGTAACACTTTTTCTCGTATCAAGTAGGTAGGTAGGAAAAAGGGAGTTTTTTTAAGAGGTTTAAAGAAAAATGTTTTTGAAAGTGATTTAAAGTTGATTATTGATTGTTAATTGGGTTTAGTTCAAGTGATTGCGAGGAGTATTATCTTTTTTATTTTAGTTTTCTTTTCGTAAGTGATATGTTGAACTCATAATGAATATATTTTTGTAATAGCTTCGAGCTCCATTATTAACGTGGTCTTATGCCATGCAAAATCTATAACTTACCTAAAATATCATCTTCAAAATGAAAAAAAAAAATACTCAAAAATTTACCTCAAAATAATTACCTATAAAAATGATTATTAATCATATAAATAAGAAGAAAATTGTATCTAACAAAGAAATAAGTCCCAAAAAAATCTAAACCTTAAAAAAAAGAAAAAAGAAAATCGAAAATTAGTTATTAAAATAGATTAATGTTTAAATTCAACATTAAGAAAATGTAAACCAATCTTATGGGCCATCAAAGATATTATCATTCCTAATCAAGACAGGAGCTCTAAAAGGTCGAGGTTAGACAACACTATTAATGAAAAGATATGCCATGCATTGATAAGTTTCAAAGAGTGATTATGTTACAAAGATGTAGTCCAAACCATTCAAAAAGCAAAATTCGAAAAGATTGGCATTGGCTTGTTAGAATAGTTAATGATTTCAAGAGAGTTTTAAAAAAAAGAGTCATTATGTTACAAAGATGTACTCCAAACCATTCAAAAAGCAAAATTCGAAAAGATTGCAATTGGCTTGTTAGAATAATTAATGATTTCAAGAGAGTTTAAAAAAACATGAAGATTGTTCCTAAAAGGAAATATATTACTTTTCATGACCATTAGAAGAATTTAGAGAAAACAAATGATAAAGAAGATTGTTCAAAAGAAAGTTTTACATAAGAATTTACAATGTATAATGATAAGGGAAATATATTACTTTAAGATGATAATAAATAAGTATTTTTTACAAATAATTTACATGTTCTTGTTAATGAAGAACTCTAATCATGTTTTTTTGTTTTGTTTTAAAAATTAAAAAAAAAACAAAAATTATCATTTAATATCTGTATATAAAATTGATGTATAAGTTAAATGTGAATTTGATTTAATTACATCGAAGGTGTTATTACGTTGAAGGCATTATACAATAGAGATGATAGTCTTAGTAGATTCCTCGTCACTCCATCTAATTAAATTTCGACAAGTGTCTTGTCTGTTGGGCCAATAGGAGTTCGGCAAGTGTCTTCTATTTTACGGTTGGTCCTGCGCATGAATGGATTGATGGGCTTATGTCCTTACAGTTTTTTTCATGCACGTTTGGTAATCAATTTTGAATTTTTGCCACATGTCTCGATTGACATGGTCATCCTTTTTACTAGTGTTGTTTACTGCAGTTTAGTTCACTCCTTTATCAATTTAGCAACGTGATTCCGAAATCTCGATTCTCCAGGCTTGCTATCGCATTCTCAATTTCCTAACTTCTAGCCCGCAAACTATATTTCCACAATACAGTTTTTCACAGACTTGCTTCCCCAACCTCATTCTTTCTGCAACAAAATCTTTTCGCAATTGGGTTTTCACAACTCGGTTTCCGCATTACCCTTCAACAAGATCCTTTCTGCAATCTCCTTTTCCACAACATTGTTTCCACAATACATATTTCCACAAATATGTTTCTGCATATTACCTTTCACCAAGCTCCTTTTGATTGATGGGCTTATGTCCTGACAGTTTTTTTCATGCACGTTTGGTGATCAATTTCATTTTTTTTGCCCCATGTCTTGATTGACAAGCCCATTTTTCTACCAGTGTCCTTTATTGCAGTTCAGTTCAGTCCTTTATCAATTTATTAACGCGATTCTGCATTCTTGATTTCATAACTTCTGTCCTGCAGACTATATTTACACAATACATCTTTCCGCGGACTTGCTTCCGCAACCTCATTCTTTCCGCAATTGAGTTTTCACAACTCGGTTTTCGCATATTACCCTTCAACAAGCTCCTTTCTACAATCTCCTTTTCTACAATACTATTTTCGCAATAGATATTTCCACAATTATGTTTTTGCAGTTATGATTCCGCAACTCTATTTGCGCATTTGGCAGACTTCTGCAAAGTTTTGTCCGCAATGATCCTTTCCGCATTCCGATTGCAGATTGCAGATCCTGCTTCCCACTTGTTGTTTAGGTTGTTTTGGTGACAGGTGGATTACGTGTTTTGACTACACTTTTATCTGTTTCTCTAAACGACTGGTCCTGCGCATGAATGGATTAATGGGATTATGTGCTAACAGGTTTTTTCATGTACATTTGGTGATCAATTCTGTTTGTTTGCCGCATGTATGATTTGACAGGCCCATATTTTCTACCATCGTCCTTCACTGCAATTCATTTCTTTGAATTGGGCATAGCCTTTGCCAAGATTTGAGGTCGAGGGTTTTGCGAAAGTTTCAGTGCAAGGGCTTTTGTGGGTTTAGTCTTAGATTTTGTACGGTCAATTTTTTCTTTAAATTAGGCATAGCCTTTGCTGAGATTTGAGGGTGAGGGTTATGTGAAAGTTTCAGTCCGAGGGATTTTGTGGCTTTAGGCTCATAGTTTGTGGGGTCATTTTGGTCGCGGTTTGGTTTCACTGTCGCTCGAGTCGGTGGGGAATATTTTGTAAATAACCCTTCATCGACATGAATGCTCTATGTTAATGCTTCATCAATGCACTGTTGCTCCATAATACAAGAAATCTTGTGATTTGATTTACAAATGAGTTATTTCTTAATTGCGACTCACTAGAGATTTTGGAATGGAGGTCTTGCCACTTTGTCAAATTCCCAGGTATTCCTTCAGTATTCTTAACTGTTTTCAACATTTATTGTGGTAGAAAACTATTTGCTTCATATTTATGTGGCTCTGAATTTATCTTCTTCTTGCAATTGGAATTTTAATCTTGAATGTTTTAAAATTTAGTATTTACTTACAAGTTTCTTATTTATTTTCAAATTGAGAGTTTCATTGATCAAACTGTATGAATGTTATTTTGGAATGGGTAAGAGTAGGTTTGAAACATGGTATTTACTCTACCAGGGAAAACTGTTCTTATATTGCATATAGTTGACAGTAGAGACAAACAGATAGCACTAAGTTTGTTGATAAAAACAATTATTATGACCGCTTCTAAAACATGCAATCCACACCGCCAAGGCACGCATTGTTTCACTCTGAATATTTTTTTTTTTTGTGTGTTCATTCCCTATTTGATTTCGTGGGAAAGAACAATCATCACGTTATGGAGACTATGCTGACTGAAGATGTTATTTCACTCTTGCTACATGTTTCTATCAACCTTTTCCCATTGGCACACGTTTCCACATTAAACCAAGTGAACTCACTCAACTCATCAACTATCCGGTTTCAAATTTATATCTTAGACGACCTTCACAAGCATGAGCTATTACTTCCAAGTATATATAATAGTTGTGTAGAATATGGGCAGCTAAAGGAAGAAACTATAATCAAAGTGACCTAATGTACTTGCAGCATTGTACATAATGTAATGTATGTTTCATTTCCTCATTCTTTTTTCCCACTGAATGAATTTCACACCGTTGATGCATCAAATTTTTTTGTCTCCCATTCCTTTCTAACATACTTGTTCTTACCAGGACTATCACATTGCTTTCACTTAGACTTGTCATAGTGGATGCAATGATTATTGGAGAGCCTGCATCTTACCACTTAGCTATAGCCTCTCCCTCACAAAGTAGTTCCTCTTTTGTAGTAAACACTATGTTAATAAATGCAAACCCTTCCTTGTCTGCATCGACTATCCCATTCACTTCACTTTCCTCTTCTAGCAAAGTTTGGACCCTTTAAGGTCGAGTTATTGCCAAGAGAAATATTCATGAATATGGAAACCAACGAGGGTCTGGAAAAGTGTTCAGATTTGACCTTGTTAATGCTTCAAATGATGAAATACATATCTCGACATTCAATGAATTGGCACTCTCTTTGTACGAGAAAATACATTTAGGAGTAGTGTACATAGTATCAAATGGCACTGTGAAAGAATCTAATCCAATTTTCAACCATTTGAAAAGCCATAATGAGATTTTCCTAGGTTCATCCTCAACCATCCAACCATGCTTAGATGAATACCCCTTAATACCTTTATATCAATTTAACTTTAAAACTATTCAGGACATCCAAAATATACATGTTAATTCCATGGTTGACCTTCTAGGACTTGTAATTTTAGTTTCGTGTCCATCCACCATACGAAAATGGGATGGTGTAGAGATTGTACGACACACCATTGGACTCCATGACATGTCAGGCTATAACATTGACATAACACTTTGGGGAGAGCATTTCCAAATTGAAGGAGATGAGCTTACTAACCTTCGTGGTTTGGCTACTCCTCCAACTTTAGCAATCAAAGGCGGCCGTGTTACAGAATTCAATGGAAAAATTGTTGGGAATATCTCCAACGGTGCTCTTTTAATAAACCCAAAGATTGAAGAAATTGTCCTTCTCTAGATATGGTTTCATGACAATGGATTTTGTTCAACCTCACCATATTTGAGCCAAAAATTCAATGCCTATCATTTTGGTCCTTTTAAAATTATTACCATCAATAAGCTACAAAATCTTCATCCGTCTGAAAAGCCTGTTTGGTAGTATGTTGTTGCAACCATCACAAATGTCAACACGGATTACTTTCATTTCCTTGCATGCCCTCTTTTTGTTGATGGTATACAATGCATGAAAAAAAATTCCCACAAAGTTGGAAACATTTGGCATTGTGGTAAATGTGATGGGTATTTTCTTGAATGTGACTACTGATACATACTAAAGGTTGACTTGGAAGATATCACTGGATAACTTCATGGTGTCGTAGATTTTGATGATGTTGCAAACCAACTTATGGGAATTGCTGCGAAAGACCTATGCCTCCTCTCTACTGAAGCAATATCAATTGTTGAAATAACCCAGAAGATCTACAACAAACAAATTACTTTTACTCTTTCAGTTAGAACAGAGACCTTTTGTGGAATTGCACGCTTAAAGGTTGTAATTGTGATGGTTGAAAACATTTAATCAGAAATTTCATGTGGACATTCAAATACATAAGTTGTTTCAACTTGATAAACATTATTTATTGTCTATAATGAATTGCCTCAATTCTCATATTTTATCCCTCTTTCATGCTTCAACATAGCAGGTTTTTTTTTTAACTCGCTTTTAGGATTTTTATCTTGTAGTATCATAGTTCCACTGTACAAGCTATCACTTAACATTTTGAACCTAAATTGTCGATGCAACCTATATTGTTGCTTTGTAATACAATACTAATTTGCTATTATGTTTATTTATAAAATAAAAAACTTTGTTCTCTTCTTTCTTAGCACAACTTGTCATTTTTCCATAAAGAACAATTATTACATTTATTGGGTTTTTTTTCATATATGGTTTTTCATACTACAATTTGGTCTTCTATATTGTTGCTAGAAATTTATTTTAACGTACATAGTTGGTTCTGAATATGCAATCACTTAACATTTGCTTTATATCTTATGTTTTATATCCATAAACTTTTCACTTAATACATATACAAAATGTATCCCTGTCGCCAATGAAAGCTTCTAAGTCTTTAACAAGTTTACACTTTTGTTTGATTGAGTGACTTTGATTATAGTTCCTTCTTTCAGTTGACCATCTTCTACAAGACTATTATATATAATTGGAAGTAATAGCTCATGCTTGTGAATGTCGTCTGAGATAGAAATTCAAAACCGAATAGTTGATTAGTTGAGTGAGTTCACTTGTTTTAATGTGGAAACTTGTACCAACGGCCAAAGGTTGATAGCACCATGTAGAAAGATGGAAAAAGCATCTTCTGTTAGCATAGTCTCCATAACGTGATGGTTTTTCTTTCATGTGGAATCAAATAGGGCATGAACCAAAAAAAAATGAAAATTATTCAGAGTGAAACAACCCGTGCCTTGGCAATGTGGATTGCATGATTTGGAAGCGGTTATGTTAATTCTTTTTTATGAACAAGCTTATTGATATCTTTTTTACTCTACTATCAACTATATGCAAGTTAAGAACAGTTTCCTTGGTAGAGTAAATACCATGTTTTAGAACTACTCCTACCCATTCCAAAATAACATTTACATACAGTTTGCAAAATGAAACTCTCAATTTGACAATATATAAGCAACTTGTAAGTAAATACTAATTTTTTAAACATTCAATATCGGCAGCATCAATTGTTGAAATAGCCAATAATATTGGAAACAAACAATTTATTTTTACTCTTTCACTTAGAACAGAAACCATCTATGGAATTGGACACCTAAAGGTTGTAATTGTGATGATAGAAAACATTTATTCGACAATTTCAGTTGGACATTCAAATACAGATGTCTTTAAAAAATTTACGCTTTTCTTGTAGGTATCATGTCGAACCATGACAATGAACAAGCCAACGCACAAAGAAAACGTGTATATGCACAGAACATAGATCAAAACAACAAGAAGCAACGAATTCTTTATAGATATGCTCATAAACATGTGGATATTTATTCTTCCTTTTCTCTTGTCCAACCCTTTGACACACCATCCCTTCCATCCCCCATGCTAAATCCATCCAACACCCGCCTTAATGATGCACATCAACGATTTTGTAAAAAAATGGATCGACTGGATGACATGAATGTCTACTTGATTTGCAATGAATGTTTCCCTGGTATATTGCAACGAAAAAATATCATGGTGCATACGGATGTTCCCGTTCTATTCTAGAAATAAAAGGAAATCACTTTTTATTGGAAAACAATATGGACCCAGTCATACAACCACCTGTCCTTGCAGTAAATACACAAGTTGAAGAAATGCTCATTAGTTGCACCAACCCAATATTACAAGTCACACATGCCCGTGGTGGTAAATATAAATATTCTTTCCATACTATTTGCTTCCCCCAAGGAATTTCCAATATTGCCACATTCCTACCCCATTTTATATTAGACCTTGACATCCTTGTTGTTAGGAAATGCAACTCTACAAACAATCCATATGAACTTTTTGTTAGTCGAACACGTGTTCTTGATGCTCTTGAATACAAAATGGAAAATGATCCGTACTATAAGGATGTACGATTCAACCCAATTGCATTAAATTCTTTGCCTCTTGTTTCAACAGAAATTTCACCTTTGATTCCCCATGTTAATAGCAATGATACATTATATCATCAGCAAAGCTTGTCCTCTACAATCCGACCACCAAATTCATTTGAATTCTATGAATTAGAATCATCCTCATTTATTTCAACACAAAATAATGCTAGGACGGAGGTTGAAGAAATTAGATACTTCACACGCACACCAGATATCCCACTACCTCCTTCCATTGATTCTCCCCCTATATGAATATCCCCCATCAATGAGTACAACATAGAAGGCCTTCTTTCCATGGCTTTTCCAACCTTGTTCCCCACAGGTGCAGCAATGCTTACACAACCACACATTCATCAAATTGAGATGCATGAATATGCACTTCACCTCATTCACTATCATGACAAAAAAATTGGGAAACATCCTCGCTTCCAGTACTACATATACAATCTAATTATGCGTCATCAGAGTAATGCTACTACTTCTTTTTTGTCAAATTGAACCTTGAAGATACACTACCTCCCACAACACTTGAGCTTGTTAACCAATTACAATACATACCTAGTGACAAACTTGGTGAAAGGGTCTCCCAATTTGGGTCTTCATTGTGTGGAACACTCTTGTATTGGAACAAAACTAGAGCTGAACTCACAAATATGATCAATCAACAAGGTATACCAACATTCTTCTTCACCCTTAGTGCAGCTGACATAAAATGGCCATATTTGCATGCTCTAATTCCAGGTGAACGTCCTAACGGTTTATATCAGCACCATCAATGGAATATTCATAACATCATATCAATCCACATATTACATCACAATACATGCACAATAGATTCAAAATATTCCTTGAAGAGGTATTTCAAAAAAGATTTCACATAATGGATTCTTGGTGCAGGTGTTTTACTATCTCTTCCTTCTTATCCTTCTCTTCATGTTTGTCACTTTATAATATTGATTTCTAATATATTCCTTTTCCTCCCATGTAGGTATGAATGGAAACATAGGGGATCCACACACATTCATGGTTTTATTTGGATGTAAGATGCACCAAATATGGACACCTTAGACTGGGAAGATGTTGTTGCAGTCGAAGTTGTAAAACACCTTTTTGATACATATGTTACATCTTGGAATCCTCGTAATTCCCACTTGACCACTTTTGGGTTACATCATTCTACTACAAATTATCCATGTAGTCTTGCATCATGATCCACATTTGCATCAAACAACTCAGTTGACAATGAAGAACTTGTAAATTGTGTTCAAAGGCACACCAGATGTTTAAAATCAACTTACCTTCGCAAAAAAGGAACATATGTTCAATGTCGCTATGGTTTTCCCTATGACCTACAAGCTACTTCTTCCTTATTCATTGATGCAAATGGATGTAAAACCTACAATATTCATATAAGAAACGATTCCTTTCTAAATATTCACAACCCAACCATGCTTTCAATATGGAGGGATAATGTTGATTTCCAACCTATTCTTTCTAGACATGTTGTGCTCAAATACATTTCAAAATATGCATTGAAAGTAGAGCCAAAATAAAAAAGATACCATGTTATTCTCTCTCACCTTGCACATGCAGCACCAAGTGACAACCCCATTCTTCAGCCAATCAACCGATTCCTTGCAAAAAAGGTTGCAGAACGAGACATTAGTGCACAAGAGACATGTCACATGCTCTGAAAATTCCCTCTTGTGCTTTGCAACTATCAATTTTTTTCCCTAAATGTGAGACAAATTGTCTTCCATTGTGTTTGTAATGACACCACTAACACCCTTACAACCCCCTCCCTTCATATTTGCATACATGGAAAGACCCCTTTCTCTTGAGAATCTAACCCTGCTTGAAGCTTCCTGTTCTTGGTATTTCTCACCTGAAAGGAAAAATAATCCATGGAAAACAAACTTGCGTC
Organism: Pseudotsuga menziesii; assembly: GCA_001517045.1. Classification (NCBI taxonomy): domain Eukaryota; kingdom Viridiplantae; phylum Streptophyta; class Pinopsida; order Pinales; family Pinaceae; genus Pseudotsuga; species Pseudotsuga menziesii. The sequence goes on from LPNX010544731.1 coordinate 65,231, forward strand.
AAAATATTGTTAGATTCTTTCCACAATTCACTTCCATTCCTCCCTTTGATTCTTCAACTTTTGAGTCATTTTGTTGGAGCAAACTTCTTCTATACAAACCTTTTCGTGCCCTCCTTGAGGATATTGGAACAACAAGTTCTGAAATTATTTCTCATTGGCATCACATTAAAGGCACATATGTTGTGTGGCATGTTGAACATGTACAAGAAGAACCCTCTACACCTCCATTTGATGATTCGAATTTCGGTCCAATTCCCTTTCCCTTGGACCATACGATGGATGAATGGGAACTTCTCTCTCAAATCCCACCAGGCAATAACATCCATATTGATGACCTTGAAATGCTTGGACACCATGATTTTGACAAAAATCACAATTGGACACATAACAATATATCCACCCATTTGCATGAAACAATGATATCATTCATTGACCTCAATTGCGTGTCCACCCAACTACATGAAGAGACCACCTCGTTATCCATTTCACTTGATTCCTTGTCTCCCACACAACGTATAGCCTTTGATCTTGTCATTTCCCATTTTCGAAACACTACACCTACTAAACCACTCAAAATGGTCATTCAAGGCACTGCAGGCACCGAAAAATATTACCTCATATCTTGCTTGAAATCTTCACTCCAAACTGCATCTGGACAAATTACATCCCAACTGCTTCTCCTAGTTCTAACTAGTGTTGCTGCCTTTAACATACATGCACTTACAATACATTCTTCTCTTCGAATACCCATTTTTGAAATGTACCCTCTTGAAGGAAAATACCTTTCAAAGCTTCAAGAAGAACTCCAACATATTCACTATATTCTCATCGATGAAATGAGCTTTATTAGCCCAAAAAGGTAACTCAAATTGATGCACGCTTACGTCAAGGTTTCCCCTCACTTTGTACAATCTCATTTGGTGGTTGTTCCATGATTCTTCTTGGTGACTTTGGGCAATTTCCTCCAATAAAGGACATCCCCATGTATGCGGGCTCATCCCTTGGAACTGCTCTTTGGCGTACATTTGATACTTTTGTCTTGCTCAATATCATTTTTCGACAACAAGGAGATAGCGCTTCTCAAATTTCCTTTCACTGACTCTTCCCAACCTTCGAAACCCAACACCAACTCTTAAGGACTGGACACTCATAAAGGAAAGAAAAACCTCATCCCTTTCACATGCATGAAACTGTTCATTTGAACAAATTACCCACTTGTATGCCACTAATAGCTATGTTGCACTGCACAACAAACACATGCTCAAACACCTCAATATGCCAATTGCACATTGCCTTGCAGAACAAAGGAACATACATGTCTGCCAATACATAGATGATGAATAGTTACCATTAGAGGTCCTTCTTTCTATTGGTCAACAAGTAATGTTAACTGCTAATTTATGGCTTGGAGTAAGCCTTATTAACGAATCACTTGGAAAAGTCATTAACATTGTATACAACTCCAATGAACATCCTCCTACCTTACCATCCCTTTTTGTTGTCGAATTCATCCACTACAAAGGAGACTTATGGGATACTTCTAATCCTACTTATGTTCCCATCTCTCCCATATCAAGAGGAACATGTAGGAAACTACCACTTCGTATGGCATGGGGTTTAACAATTCATAAAGTAAAAGGTATGACCCTACAAAATGCAATAATAGATATTGGAAACATTGATAGACACGGGCTTACATTCACTACAATATCAAGAGTTAAATCTCTATCAGGCCTTCGCATTTCTCTAGCTTTCTCTTTTTCTAGATACTCTCGCATGCAAGACAATCCACATGTCCAATGTAAGAAAAAGGAGGAAAACTTAATTGCTTCAAACTCTTTAAAACCAAATTAAGCTTGAAGCTTTTCATTGTTTCCCTTATAGATGTATTATTTTTTCTCTAAACATATGTTTGCGATTATAATACTTCTTCTATTGGTCAAACTTATCTCCTTCCCATTATTTAATGTATTGTTACAAATGCAAAGTAAATAGAATATGCTTCTTCTTGAGATGTATCACTTACATGTTTCCCCATTTATTGGTTCAATTCAACAAACCAAATAATCACTTAACCACATATTCCTTTGTTAGCATCAAGTTCAATTTGCTTTCATGGTGGTAACCAACATAATTGAAATTAAGATCACTTGACATAAGTAATGTAAAATTAAATAAGAAACATTACCTATGGTTGACAGTTAGTTCATTGTAGTTCACTAATGACTATGAACATCGTAACCAATCCTTGATACTTAAACCTATCAAATAACGTAACCAAGCCTTTATGTTTGCATTAACATTTAGATATAAAATAAAATAATACATGAGAAGAAAAATCTAAAAATGTACCATGGGGAATCAGTATACATGAATAGTTAATTTGTAACTGTGGCATACACAACAGACATGTGCTTTATCCCCTTTGAAAGTATGCAACGTTGGACTAGTAACAACATCACATATGTTTTGCACAGTCAAGTTTATCAACCTGAAATGTTCAAGGATAGCAACGTTGCTAAAATATAGACTTTTATATATTAAGCGTTTATACTTTTGTAATCAGCATAGTTAATAAGACATCTAGAGTCATGACTGTTCATCAAACTCATCCCTCCATAACACATGCCTCTTCATCAACCACGTTTCTTACTTTTCTCTTTATTATTTTTAACTCTGTTTAAATTTATCAGTCATGTCCTTCCACATATGTCCTTTCTGCAGCAAACTCTTTGCAATAGACCTTTCTGCATTGAGCTTTCTGAACTGACCTTTGCGCAATTTATGAGAACTAGCTTCTTTTGCATTTGCAAGTTGCAGAATGTCAAGTTAGTTTTCTGCATTAACATTTCCTTGATTGCCTTTCCGCATTTTACCATTCCGCAATTAGTTTTCTGCAATTCCCTTTCCGCAATTGCATATATGCATTTCAATTTTTCTCAAAACTACTTCCGCAATTCCCTTTTTGAAAAACCAACTCAAATCAATTTGCAGATTTTGGACTGCGGATCTGCCATTTAAATTTTCTGAAATTTTCTTTCGCAATTGATTGTCTGCAACCCCTGTGAGCCCTCAATATCTTGCGCCTTTTCTCTAATCCATTGATGTTATCAATAAAGCCGATCTATCCGGACTTGATCTCCTTATCTAGATATGTAACCTCTATAGCTTCATCCTCCACGCATATCAATCAATCAACTCAATCTATCTTTAACCGGACTTGATCGTTTTCTTAACACTCAAAATCTACCCCCAGTTCTGAAAGGGTAAATCTCAAGCTAACCACAGAATCAAGATTTAGGAAAGAAAGTTGGCTTCTTTCTTTCCAGAGAGGGATATCTCAATAATTGTTTTCACAGGACCAAATATATGAACAAGAAATAAATGTAAGATTGTTGTTGGTTGAAACAAGGAAAGTACACATTGAGCATGGACTTAAAAATGATAATAACAAGACAGTGATATTGCATGGAATTTTAACATAGCCAACATAGCAATCTCATTACAGTCAAAAAACTTTTTCTGATGATATAGAAGCAGATCAGAAACAATCCAATTATGAGAGAATCTAACAAGGATGAATCCACATTAACTTTATATGAACAAATTTTGTGAGTGTTTGAAATCAATAGATGAAAGGAAAAGCATAATGGAAGTACTAAACAATAAACATATGCACATGAGAAAAGGAAACTACAGACTGTAACAAATAGAAAATAGGAATCCCTGGAAAAAGTTCAGCTTTGGCTCTCAAATTTTATTAAAAGATAGATCTCAAATTACAATGCTCATTTCTCACGGGTGGTAATCCTTGTTACATTACAAAAACTTGTTCTTATGCGAAATCGCCCAAACTTGTCCTACAATTTTCACCACTCTCTATTTTTGTACACACTTCTTCCTCTTTCTTCCACATTTTCTCCACTAGCTCCGAATGTACACATTGAATGTATGTTCCTTCTGTGTTTGTTACTAATTTTTTTATAAGTTCTATTATTACTGACATTCGTTCGAATTATCAAATGTAGTTACTATTCCAGAGTATTAGGATGGACATAATGTATGTTCCTTTTGTGTTTGTTACTCTACCGACTCATTTTTTCCTGAACATGTTATCACCCCCAATGATTTCAGCACTTCATAAGGGTGGTGATGATGATGATAGCATCTATTTTTGTTAGTCGTAGTACGAACATTCATTTAGACCAACGGATTATAGCAATGGATACAATGCACTGTGGTAATTAATTCCACGGTCTCATCTAGATTATTCGATGGAATGTCCTTTGCTCTTTCAATTATGGCCACTACTTCTACATTCGTTCTGAGTTCTTTTAAGACAATGTTGCTCTTCTGGGTATCAGAAGGCTTCCTCCTTGCCATACTTTCCAAGCTGCTTCGAAACGTTGTTGAAGCAAACCTACAACTGGATTATTTTCCAACCGTCTCCCGGCTTGTGATGGAACATATCCAAAGTCTTGTTTAACTCTTTGTCCTACAAACAAAAACTCATTGTAGCGATAATTTGCAATCTGCCAATAGTAGAAATTTCATTCCACCCGGAAGTCTGTCCAATATCCACACGCGCCATCATCGAGTAGTATAATAACAATACAGACCATCACATGGCTCACCACTCCAAATTCTTATGTTCATGTGCCAACTACGCCGTTCATTTTTGTTGTGAGGTCATGATACTTATGGCGCAAGTGACTACCAAATTGTCTTGGTATTTATGGATTTAATAATTGATAACTGTCGCATCAACAAGCTTTCTAAATAAGTGTGCAAAGTCCTCCCTTTCGTTCTTTAAGAAATCATATCGGTTCTTTGCCTCTGTTGCATCCCCCTTTCATTTGAATTAGGTTCCCCTCTGTTATTCTCACCATGCCACCCCGTAGATGCTCCCGCACTCCCCTACTTGCATCGTCCAAACCTCCCAACAAATCTATGAGAAGCATTGTCCATACTGCCCACTTGTACAATAATTCGATCCCCAACATCGTGAAAGAGGAGATTGAACACTCGGAAAATGATGCCAAACTCACCTGGAATTGCATTATAGACCATGAGGTGACAGAGGAATTTGAGGCTCTCATACCTGACCCTGGTTATTCAAGAGGAATAAAATATCTTCATATGAAGACCGTGGACTATCTCTGGCAACATAAGTTTGTTATTGGAAGAGCACTGGTTGATAGCGGAGAGGAGCATGAAACCATCCTTCTGAAGCTAAATGAATTATCTAATAACATGCATAAAATTGCTAATCACCTTGGCATTAAACTGCAAAACTCCATCCCTATGGATATTGATATCAAGATAGAAATTGGCTAATTCTCTAGATAGTTTAGTTTACTTTCATTACTATGAATCTTTGCAAATGGTCTATAGTAAAGAATTGTCGATCTAGATAGTATTGTCTAGTTTATTTTCGGGTTATAATGTAATTATGATAATTTTGAAACCTCTAAGCCTATTTTCCCTATGTAGGGAGGGATTAGTTATTATTTACTTTTTGTAAATCTTATTGAAGGGAATAGAAGGAGATTTCTTATTTACATACAAAAAAATATGATAGGTATTACAATTCATATTTGAAATATTTTCAATTGAGCAGTAAGATTTATATCATTGTCTTCTAAAAGGGCAACAATCCTTTCCCTTTAACTAATTCCCAAGTTTTTGTAAATCTTCTGTTGACGAAGTCTGTTACAGTTGACATATAGAAGCTTCCCAAAAAACAGATAATAATCAAATAAAATGATTTTGACAAAATAGATATGAAATGCAAGTTGAAAATGGAATATGCAAGTGTTTATTCATGTCAATGTCAATGTTTATTTTTCTCGAAACTACTTCCACAATTCCCTTTCCGCAACTCCTCTGATCCATCAACTTAATAAGAATTCATTACAACTTGACAGGTATTTTTCCGCAACCCGCAACCCACATTTGTGGATTACGGATGTCGAACTTCAATTTTTTTCTTATTTTTTTTCTTTCCGCAATACGCAATTTCTCTTAATAAAATTTCATTTTTCGGTTCCCCATTTCCGCAAACCCGCAATGCGCATTGTGGAAAGAAAAAAATATTTCCATTGATACTTTTTCTATTTTCAATTCTGCAATTTCGCAACCCGCAATGCGGATTGCGAAAAGCAGAAACTTAAAAAAAATTGCAAGTTTTCCTATCTGCAACTCACAACACGCAAATATTTCTGATATTGCGGATTGTTGAAGCTAACAAATTTATTCCTCGTTTCCTCTTAGATGATGCAACCTTTGGGAAAGCCCCATCTATGACAGTCTGATAAGAAATTTCTTGTAAGACCTTTATGTCTGGGACTATCCTCGTGTTGCTAGCAAGAACAGATCCCATTTTAGGCTGCTAAAATGGGAGCCCCACTCACCCTCTAGATTGACTTTTGATTTCACTATCTTCTTATGGGGATTTTTGAACTGTAAGTATTGTGTTTTGGCCTTAATAAAATTTCCTTATAAACCTTGTTTCTTTGGTTGTGTGGATTATAGAAGCGCTCTTTTCTTTTACACATATTTTGCATTTCCTCAACCCGCAATGCAGATTGCAAAAGTACTTTTTTTGGGAGGTTTTTGGAAATATTTTTCTCGCATACCGCAACCCGCAAATGTGGATTGAGGGAGTTAGAATTTTCTTTTAATAAAATTTTGTCTTTCTACAACCCACAATGCAGATTGCGGAAATCTTTTTCAAAATAAAACTTTTATCTTTCGGTTCCGCATTCTGCATCCCGCAATGCGGATTGTGGAAAGCGAAAAAGTCATCTTCTGCACATTTTTGTTCTTTCAGTTCTGCAAGCTGCAACCCACAATGCAAATTGCGGAAAGAAAAAACGTAATAAAATCGTCATTTGCAACATTTCATGTCTGCAACCCACAACCCACAAATCTTTGCAAATTACGAAACTTTAACATTTTTTCCTTGGTTGATAAAATCATCCCACATTCCGCAACCTGCAATGCGGATTGCGGAAATCATAAAACCCAAAGTTTTTTTTACTCTTTTTACTTCCACATTTTAGTTTCCTGCCTTGATCTCAGCCATTCATTTATGCAAGATCTACGACCTAGATCTATTTTTTCGTTGAGCCCTGCAGTGTTTAATTCATTTAAATTTATAAATTCCTCACCAGTTCACTTGACATTTTTTATTGTGTTTGACATTTTACTGCATATTTTTCTCGTTCGATCTCACTAAGCTTCTGGCCTCCAAGCTTTTACCAGTAAGTCACGACAGAACAACAGAAAATATCTGGGTCGTAGATCTCTTAAAAATGGATGATTGAGATTGAAGCGGCAAACTAAAATGCGGAGATGAAAAACAACCAAAAACTTTAGATATTTTGATTTCAGCAATTCACAATCCGCATTTGCGTGTTTCGGAATGCGGGATGATATTAGCGATCGGGAAAAAAGTTTTAAAGTTTCGCAATTTGCATTGTAGAATGCGGACGGCAAAACCGAAAACATAAAACCTTAAGGTGAATCCAATTTTTATTATTTTGTTCACATTATAAACCATTTGAAACTTATTTTCACATCGTAACCATTTCAAACTTAACCAATATTGATAATCCAAATTTTAAAGATGCATAATGCATCTTTTATTATTAATTTCACATGATAAACAATTTAAAACTTAACAAATATTAATAATCCAACTCTACTATTATTTTCACATGATAAACTATTTAAAACTATTTTTCACATAATAAACAATTTAACTTGGCAAATATTGATAAGCTAACCTTTTAAAGATGCAAAATCCAACTTTATTATTATTTTCACATGATAAACCATTTAAAACTTATTTTCACATGATAAACCATTTAAATGCTTCGTTAAATAACTTAACTAATTCTAATTTATTTAAAAAAATTTAAAAATAAATCTTAAGGATTTACTTACAAAAAAAATAGCATTCACAACTCTTAGATTTTTGAGAAAATTTTAAAAAAATAATGAAAATTTGAGACAATAAACTGTATACCTCGATGAAGAGGATAAGTGCTTTGAATTTGAGAGAATTCTCGATGACCATGCTGCAGCCCCACCTTATGAGATTTGAAACTCGATACAATGCTCTTCTCCCATGCAAACAAATATGGGAGAATGACTCTAAATGCAACCCCAGTAAGTTTTGTTGACAAGATACTATTGCCAGATCGGGCTTGTAGGTTGATCTACAAGGAAGTCAACACAAGGAAATAGTCCAACCAGAAAAGCTTAAAATCGATCCTATGCAGAGAAGATTATATCCCCGAGTTTTTTTGGATGACTAAATCCTATGGACACAAGGCCTTCACTGACACAAAGGTTTTCATATCAATAAGATCGGCTCTTAGGACAAGTGAGAAATATTTAAAGTGATTGAACTTTAGAGTAACTGTTCAAGAAAACTTAAATGGTGTGTGTAACAGATTTGGATAGGGAAGTTGTAAGACATAATAGATAAATAGAAACTAATTACTCAATGTACATAAATGTAAATCAAGTTCAATTTCCTTAACCAACTTCAAATAAACCTAAACAATTAAAATTGAAATGGTTTATCTAAAATGTTATAGATGTACAACATGTCCTATCAAGTAATACTAATTGACAAATCATTATCAGGGAATAATAACTAGTCATCAGTTGCAAAATAGAGCATGTGAATTAAATGAAGACATTCATTGAACGCACATTTAATGTGTCAAGATTGTAAGGAAAAATAATACATAAACTAACACATCAGTAGATAAGCAACCAATAATTAGTGTGTCAGATAGATGGAAGAAAGACAAAAATTCATGAAAGACATTTGATGAATAACCACAGAACATACCATAAATAAGACTATAATTTTATTCACTTGCAAAGCATTACAAAGTACAAAATTACAAGCTTTCTTGGTATGTTCTTGGTAATATTAGCTCCTGTAGATTTCTCCTAGGCTTAATCCCGCTAGTTCCCTCGCTACTTGGGAAATACCCTCCCTTTAAATAATGTTACAAAATTTACAAAAAAGGATATTTCCCAAGATGTGAGATTACAATATACTTTGGTTTCATGGTTTGCCAAGGGAAGAATGCCACGTGGAATAAGCATCCATTAAATCTTGGATGTCCGTAAACTGAGCATTTTCCAAATGCAATTGAGCTTTGCATATCAAGGATGCGATATCCATTTTCCTGATCTTTGCCCATTCTTTGAGGAAGAGATCAATCCTCATTAACGAAGCAATAGGTGCCTCAATCCAGTACTTGATATCCTCCATAGTAAGCTGAGTCGTCTCCATTATTTGTTCCTTTTCTTTGGAAAAATCCCTCTCAATCTGCTCGAGTTTCAGTTTTGGGGGCATAGACTCCGCAATAGGATATAAGAGTTTCTTATCTAGATACTGAAGCAATGTTTTTGAGGAAAACCACCTCCATTTGTAGGTAGCTTGTCCATATTTGATGATGGATTCCACGTGATCACAAATTCCTTCCCATGTTTCAATGATCACCTCAATTTTCTTAAGCTTAAGTATATCTGGTATTGACAGATCTTTTGGTCTTTCTTTAATATACTTCTACCAGTCTATAATGGAATCATAAGCTTTGGTGGCTTCCTGTCTTCTTTTGTGATGGCCATTGAGGACATCAGACCGATGTTCAAATGAATTATACAACTCTTGCATCTTATTGAATCCTTTCTACAAATTAACCATGCCTTGATAAAATTGATCCTGTACTCTGCATGCTAATTGTTTAAATTCCTCTTCTGTAAATTTAGAGAAAGAAGAGGTAGAGGATGCAAGCTATAGGTCCTTGAGTTGTTGTTCAAACATGGAAATTTTGTTTGTTTGTTGGTCAGCTAAGAGATCAACCTTCTCAAGCTCCTGCTTCAGATAATCATTCTTTTTTTGGATCTGATTTAACTTCTCTTCATATTCCTCTTTGAGAAGTTGCATTTCCTGCCTTTTGTGTTCCTCGGCTTGTGGTACGTCTTGTTTGGCCCTTTGTAGCTCTTGTTCTTTGTCCTGAAATTATTTGTTCAGTTGGGATACTGAATCAAAATTTTCCCTAGCAAAGGCTCCCATGGAAGTCGTTGTATCCAAGGCTTCCTGTATGCTGTCGGAGGAGTCCCTTTTCCAAATAATCTGGTTAAGAGATGCCACCTCCTTGACTATGACTTCTCTTGTCCTCTTGGATCCCTTCTTAACCAAAGATTTCTCTTTCTTGATCCAAAAATATTTACCAAGAGAAACCACTAGATCCTCGTCAAAATATGCCATCTCCTCTGTAGTCGAGATGGTTCCTTATTGAACAATGACTAGAGGCTCAGGTTGGGATTAAGAACAAGGAATTCCACATTGATGGATGAAATAATAATAGGGGGTGTAGAAAAAATAGGAGAAATGGATGAAGGGATAGAAGTGGGGATAGGTGTAGAAATTTTAGAGGAAGAAATTGTAGAGATGGAACGGATGCCTAGTTGGGGAAAATCATAATGTGGGGATGTTGGGGTAGCATTAAGTGGTGACAAGGTCGAAATAATAAGTGAAGTAAGGGGGGAGGTAGATCTCAACACATCAATTAGTAACGAAGGGGTGATGGTGGTAGCCAAAAGAATTTGAGATAAATTGATCTCAGAACAAGAAATTTGTGGAAATAATGATTCAATAAAACTCTTAGATGACTGGGTGATGGGAATGGAAGATGTCATGGAAGTGTAAACATTGAATAGGGCAAGTGGAAGGAGTATTTTCCTCCTCCAAGTCACTGTGTATCTCATGAATCTCATTATGATCCTGAGGGAGAGGTTCTACCTACTGAATTGGAGGAACCTACATGGGTACTTGTTCCTGTGGAGCAACATGCACTGGTGGCGTTGGTTGTTCTTCCCTGGGAACCTATTGAGGAATTCATTGTGGATCAACAGTTGGTGCTTTTTGTACCTGTACCTGTTTAGGAACCAATTGAGTATGATGCTTCTTAGGCCAAGGTTCAACCACTTTTGCTTGTTCCTATAACTATGAGCTAAGCTTTTCAAGACATTTCTTAAACTCTGCCCCTTTGTGTGGGGTCTCTATCATGAGAGAAGGTTGAGTTCTTGCAGGAATTTCAAGAAAAACCTTACCCTTGTCTTTCGATTTAATAGCAAGAGAAGAAGAAGAGTTAGCTTCTTGCTCTTTGGCCTCCTTTTTCATATTATGCCTCTTCATGATCTCGTCCACTGTTAGTTTGTCTGTCTGAAATGGAGCGTGGGAATATTCAGATCCTTTTGATATTTAAAAATATGATATTTGACATTGGGATCAACAATATTACTCAATACCTCATGGAAATCAATAACTTCTCTGTAAATTGAATCATTGGGTTCATCTTGATTAGCATATTGAATCCTAGCATGCTCATGCACAAAGAGACTGAACAGATATGACTTAGGGTCATGCATCCTCTTCATTGCTTCCCCTAGGTTCATATCAGTAATCATCCTACCCAAGATAGTTGCGTGAGTGGAATTTTGTAGCACAAGATATCCCAAGTTCAAGGGAAACTTGTGCCAATACTTCCTTTTGGACGATGCAAGTTTAGGAAAAACCCCATCGATAATAGTCTGATACACTATCTCATGTAAAACCATTCGATATGGGACTATTCTAGGCAGTAGGTGAACTATATCACTACCCCAAATTCAAATGTAGGAGAAATATTCTCCCACATACCAATCACCATGTAGTGCAATCAAATATTTGGCCCTTTCAGAGAAAGTTGGAGCATTTGCATTGAAAATATTCAGGTACATTGACCCTAGAAACAGGTCACACATTTCATAAATTCAGGGAATGGAATTGTCATCCCACATATCTAAGCAGTAGATATGTACCAATGGTGAGGTTTTGTTCTAGACCCAACCCATGGCTGGAAAAGAAGAAGTGGCACAAAATACATCCATAACATAACCCGACATGTAGAAAGTTGACTTCCTTGAGGCTGAAGTCTTCTGATATTTCTCGATTTCCTCTTTCAAATTCACAGATAAACTATGTTCCCAATTAAAATATTCACCTGTGAGCAATAGATGGTGGGATACAGGAACCCATTCGGATTTGAACACCGCACAATTTGGCAATCCATATAACCGGCAATGTCACATACCCATACCTCGATTATCATGCAGAATTAAAAAAATTCTTAAAGGAATGTGGTTCTTATTTTGAAACACGGGGCATGGCCATGAAAACACTCTTCAAAATTCATGCTTAAGCATAAAACCCACAATAATAGTCGTTCCTCCCTTAATAGATCCACTCTTTAACTAGAAAGGTCACTTCCACACTTAACCTGTCCTTTTCGCACTCCGCCTTCCGCCTTTCGCTGCAGAACCCGGGGACTAAAAACATAATGTGCAATAGATTCATTCAAACCGCTTACCTCCTTTCACCTTCTACCTTCGGAAATAGGGAATCATAAACGTAACTTTTAACGGAATCATTCAGTCACTTTCCTCCCTTACTCCTTCTTCCTTCGGAACTCAAGAATCAGAATCATAATTTTTTACGGAATCAGATGATCCTCTTTTCACCTTACACCTTCCATTGTGGAAATCGAGAATCAGAGAACTAGCAAACAATGAAATCCTTTATCCACATTTCTGCCTTCTGCATTCCGCCTTTTCGCCTTCTAGTGTGGAACTCGGGAATCAGAAAACTAACAAACGACGGAATCCCTTATTCATGTTTTTACATTCCACCTTTCCTCCTTCCAGTGCGGAACTCGTGAATCGAAAAAATAAATTTTTGCCATTAACCTTTTTCCCATTTTTCGCCTCCCACCTTCCCCCTTCCACAGGAGGATTCCGGGGATGCAAAAAACACACTTTTTTCCTTAGAATTTCCAGCTCTTTTTCGCTTCTGAATTCTTCCTTCCGCGAGCAGATTCCAGGGTGCGGAAAACCCACATTCTGCCTTCTCTTTTATCCTTTTTTCCACCTTCCTCCTCCCTTCATCCGCAAGTGGATCCTGAAGTGCGAAAACGCTTAAGTCAGATGTTTTTTGACTCTGTACTAACTAGGATTCTAGTGTCCATGATCATAAGCAAAATGCATTGAAACATATAAAGCATATACAGATGAAAATGCAGGAACATTTAAAAATAGTAAACTCTACTAAAATCATTAACAGACATTCATCATATTCAATTCATTCACAAGCAACTACATTGCATAAATAAGAATAACAGAGAATACTTATCTTGAAGATGAAGATGTCCCGCAACTAGCTATGTCATTGCAATGTTCCACCCAACCATAGGCTATTTGTGTTCATTAATCTCTCAACACAACTGCCACCCCCAAGCTGGGCATGACTTCCACAAGGATCTAGGGAACAACAGACTCAGACACAGTCAAGCCAACACACAGTTGGGTTTCACAAATTTCCCATCCAAGCCAACACATAGTTGGGTTTATCAGGCTACAGGAAAACAAGCCAAATAGATGGGTTTCATAGGATACACAGCCAAGCCATCTTACTATTGTGTTTCATAGGCCATTCAACCAAGCCAACTAATAGTTGGGTTTCACATACTGTACATAGTCAAGCCAACATTTACATTAAGGACCATCCAAGCCAATAGATGGGTTTCACAGGCTACACAACCAAGCCATCTCCCTGCTGGGTTTCACAAACTATTCATCCAAGCCAGCTAATTGGGTTTCACAGGTTTTCTAGGAAAGGGTCACACATGACCAAATTCACAATAAGACACATCCAAGCCAATGTATTATTGGGTTTCATAGGTTGCCCAACCAAGCCAATATACAATTGGGTTTCATAGGTTGTCAGCCAAGCCAATCTATGTTTAGGTTTCATAGGATGTTAAGGTAGTGGAAAGTAAGAATCCTTAAGCTAGTGGCTCATTCAATAGATAGGGACACCTCCACAAGATCTATATGGCCTGACATCCACATCACCTACACCCTAACACAAGGAATTATCCCCTTATCTGCTACACAGTCCCTCGGGCTATACCTTCCCTTCCAATGCTCTTCAGGGCATGTAGAGAAGATTCAACGACCACTCTTATATTTTCATGAGGTTCCACTCTGCACTAGGTTTATCAAGCCCATTCGATGTCTCCTCCACTCTTAAGTCTTGCATACAATTCAGACCCAGACCAGGGTAAACATCACAACAAACCACAAGGAGATATAGCACCACAGGCTTCACTCTGTAACATAGAGAAATAGGGTTGCATACCACTCTGTAGTTTAGGATTACACTATAAACCATCAAACAGGGTCTCAGTAAAGGAAAATACTTACAGAAACGCGTAGAAACACTCTGTTAGCTTGCACTGCATCTGTGGGATCGGGAAGAATGAACAACACATGAGTGAATAATCATGAATCCCCCCAACATTGAACCCTAAGGAACAACAAAATATTTCCTTGAATGAGGAAATATGGACTGGAACGCATCATGTGCTTACTTTCATCAAAAGCAAGAACGCGACTTCCCAGACTGTAGGCTGTAGGAAAGCTCAATCATGAAATCGACTTCCATGCCTTGCTCTGCCCAATGCATTAACTACCTCAACCACTCTTCTGGAAGAATTGAATGATTGAGGATAAGGGACAAAAAGGTAGCTAAGGGTTTATTGGTTTCCCCATTGGAATCTGATCTCACCCTATGGCTCAGGAGTTTGACTAACTCCCCTCCCTATTCCTTGTGAAATCATGCCCCCATATCTTACATTGCAGTGCATAGCTAGTTGTGGTGTTATATTAAATTGTGTATTTACATGATATCTCAAAATATGTTGTTCTTGACTAGCACTATAACCATAGGTATTGACCTTGATCACCTATACACAAAACACCAAATCAATGGTAGGTCCTTGGACTTGAGCTCCTTGCCATGATTTACATACCATATATACATCATGTACAATTTCAATACTATGGGGTCAAAACCAGGCTGTTACATTCCCCTCCCCCTTCATTAACAAAATTGGATGTGTCAATCTCATGGCATCCTCTAGCTCCCACGTAGCCTCATCCGGACCATAGTGCTTCCACTGCACCTTTACATGTCTGACAGCTCAATTCTGGATCAGTGTGACCTTCCTGTTGAGGATGTGTAATGGCTCAGTTTGGAACTCTCCCTCGGGTTCCACCTGAATCACATCCCAAATTATCACATGGTTAGGATCATGTACATATTTCTTAAGCAAAGAAACATGAAAAACATTAGGATATCTAGTGCTAGCAAGAAATGCAAGTCTATATGAAACTGGCCTTATTCTTTCAAGCACTTCAAAAGGCCCACAATATCTAGGTGACAACTTGGCACAAATTCCAAGCTTCAAGGACCTCTTCCTTTCCCTCACTCTGAGGTAAACACGATCCCCAACACAAAACTCTTTGTGCACTATATGCTTAGTTGCATAGCTTTTCTGTCTATCATGGGTTACCTTCAGGTTCTGCCTAATCTTTGCACCCTCTTGCTCCATTTCCTTGAGCAATTCTGGACCAAGCACAATCTTGTTCACTGGATTATCCCAAGTCACTGGTGTCCTACACTTTCTTCCATATAGAGCTTTGTATGGACTCATTCCCAATGATGCATGTTTTCCATTATTGTATGCAAATTTTACCAAGTGTAAATAATCCTCCCACTTGGATGGTTTGTCCATCACATACATGTGAAGCATGTCTTCAAGAACTTTATTCACTCTCTCTGTCTTTCCATCAGTTTGAGGATGGTAGGTAGTGATGAAGTTCAACTTGGTACCCAAATCTGCAAACAACCCCTTCCAAAACTTGGAAGTAAACTTGGGATCCGTGTCAGAGATTATTGCCGTAGGAAATCCATGCAATCTGAAAATCTCCTTCATGAATATTTTTGCAATGGAATCATTCTTATATGTGGACTTAACTGGTATAAAATGTGATTCCTTTGTCAACTTGTCCACCACAACCATGATGGAATCATGTTGTCTCCACGTCATTGGAAATCCTGTAATAAAATCCATGGAAATAACTTCCCATTTCCATTCTGGGACTAGAAAAGACTGCATTAACCCTGTTGGGTGTTGATGCTCAACCTTCACCTGCTGGCATTTCATGCACTTAGAAATATACTCAGCAATGTCCCTTTCAATTCCTGGCCAAAAATATTGTTTTCTCATTGTAGCAGTTGTCTTCTGATATCCTAGGTGACTAGAATATGGAGCTTGATGGATTTCATCCATAACAAATCTCCTCAAGTCTTCTACATTTGGAATATAAATTATGTTCTTGTAGGTAATAAGTTCACCTTCTTCCAATTTATATCCCTCATATGTCTTTTCAAGGATTTGTTTTTGCAACTTGTCCTTTATCTACACATACATTTCATCCTCAACACTATGATTAACAATCTACTACCTCAAATATGATTGGTAAGCACTAAGAAATGGCACATGCATCTCATGCACCTTCCTGTTGAGTGCATCAACCACTTTGTTTTCTTTTCTTTTTATGTGTTTGATTTCAAAATCAAACTCACACAAAAAATCCAGCCATCTAGCTTGTCTAGCATTTAGAGTTAGTTGATCAAACAAGTACTTCAGACCACAACGTTCTGTCCTTAGCTCAAATTTTATGCCCATTAAGTAATGCCTCCACATCTTGAGAGCATGTACTATGGCTGCAAGTTCTATATCATGAGTCGCATATTTCTTCTCATGATCCTTCAACTTTCTGGATTCATAGCATACCACGTGGTTGTCTTGCATAAGAACTCCTCCAAGAACTTGATTGCATGCATCAGTACACACCACAAATTCTTTTTCTGGGTCTCCAACTTTCAGAATTGTTGCACTTGTAAGAAGATTCTTCAACTGTTGGAAGCTTTCTTCACATCTTGGTTTCCATTCCTTACTTTATCCCCTTC
This sequence comes from Pseudotsuga menziesii, assembly GCA_001517045.1. Classification (NCBI taxonomy): domain Eukaryota; kingdom Viridiplantae; phylum Streptophyta; class Pinopsida; order Pinales; family Pinaceae; genus Pseudotsuga; species Pseudotsuga menziesii. The sequence continues at coordinate 82,182 of LPNX010544731.1, forward strand.
TTTTGAAAAGAAGTGACTGAATGTGAAACCTCTAGAATCCTTCAATGAATCTCTTGTAGTATCCTGCAAGTCCCATAAAAGATCTCACATCTGTCACATTTCTTGGAGTTGGCCAATTCATAATGGCTTCAATCTTTTCAGGGTCCATAGATATGCCCTCCTTTGAGATAATGTGACCCAAATAATGAATTTTATCTTTATAAAAGTCACATTTGCTCAACTTTCCATACAGCTTATGCTCCCTTAGAAATTTCGATGTCAGTTTCAAATGTTCTTCATGCTCTTCCTCATTCTTAGAATAAATAAGAATGTCATCAAGTAAAACAAGAACAAACTTGTCCAGATACTTGCTAAAAACACTATTCATGAGACACATAAATATAGTTGGTGCATTTGTGAGACCAAATGGTACCACTACAAACTAATAATGTCCATAACTTGTTCTAAAGGTTTTCTTATTAATATATTCATCCTTGATTCTCACCTGATGGTAACCAAGCCTCAAGTCAATCTTGGAAAACACCTTTGCTCCTCTCATTTGATAAAAAATGTCTTCAATTCGAGGTAAAGGGTATTTATTCTTCACAGTAACCTTGTTCAACTGTTTGTAATCAATACACAACCTGAGTGTACCATCTTTATTTTTCACAAACAAAACTGGTGCTCCCCAAGGGAACACACTAGGCCTGATATACTTCTTTTCCAACAACTCTTGCAGCTGCATCTTCATCTCTAGAAATTCTAGTGTGCTCATCCTATAGGGTATCTTGGACACTGGTGCTGCTCCAGGCACAAGGTCAATTGTAAATTCAATGTCCATCTTTAGAGGAAGCCCTGGGATTTCATTGGGAAAAACATCCTTGAATTCCTGCAATACATGAAAGTCCTCCAACCTCAGAGTTTTATTCTCGGTTTCCTCCAAAACATGGGCTACATACAATTTGCAACCTTTCCTATAGAACTTCTTCAGCTACATTATTGAAATCTGCCTAACATAAATCACCTTTGGAATGCCTCTTACAACCCTTGGGTTTCCTTCATTAGAGGAAATTTGGGGTCTAAAATGGGCCTTATTAGAAAATGTGCCAAAATAAGTTTTTGTGAGTTAGAATTCAAGAACCAATAGAATTTCAATAAAATAAGTCAACCATAATGGTTGAATTGACATATTTGTCATTAAAAAAAACAACTTTTTTTGTTCGTATTTTCGACATATCTCCCTGTGTTTTTACTCAAATTTCGATCAGGAGAGCTCGTTGGATGTGGAATTTGATTCTGCATCCAACGAGTACCCACACTGCATACTTTTGATGGACCCCGCTACCCCAAAAACAAGAAATACCTGAAAAAAACATGATGATGATGTCATCATCACATTTTTTTCAGGTATTTCTTGTTTTTGGGGTAGCGGGGTCCGTCAAAAGTATGCAGTGTGGGTACTCGTTGGATGCAGAATCAAATTCCACATCCAACGAGCTCTCACGATCAAAATTTGAGTAAAAACATAGGGAGATATGTCGAAAATACAAACACAAAAAGTAGTTTTTTTCTTTCTTCCTCCAAAATTAATCAATATTGTTTTATTATTTTAACTATTATTTTATTATTTTAACTATTATTTTATTATTTTAACTATTATTTTATTATTTTAACTATTATTTTATTATTTTCCTTAGGAGGCCCATTTTAGACCCCAAAATTCCTCTAATGCTTCATCAATGCATTCAAAATTCTTATTGTAACAGTCAAGCTTAACTATGTGTGCTTCTAACCAGTCCATTCCAATGAGAATATAATAGGAACTAAGTGGCAAGACATTCAAGTCTACACAAGTGACTAACCCATCCATGACAAATGGACATCTTTCCACCACTTCACTAAATTTTCTCTTGGCCCCAGTGGCTAGTTGAACTAACCATGACTTTATATGCTTTAACTTCTTAAAAGCACAAATATCAACTACTCTAGGAGTAATATAACTGTATGTAGATCCAGGGTCAATCAAAACAGAAATAGATGGCTCAGGAATCTTAGCTTCAACTTCAACCACAGTTGATTGATGATCTTCCTGATGGTCCTATAGCACTGCATAAATTCTAGGGACATTCCTTGCTACTTGACCCACCGTTTTGGCTTCTTTGATGTTGTGAGCTTGTCTTACATACCCATTCTCAAGTGGACAGTTCCTGCGCATATGGATTTCTCCACATCTCCAGCATTGGAGTGGTTCTCTGATCTCTTTTGGATTTCTTGAGCTTTCATCCATCACTCTAGCTGTCTTATTCACAGCTTGTGATGGATGCCTTTGCTAATTTTGGAAGTGAGAAGGTTTGAAACCTTTCTTCCTCTGGTCAAACTTTTCATTCTTCTTGTCCTTCCATGCCTTATGGATATCAGGTTTTCTTTTGTTTTGATCATAGCAATACTTATCCTTTCTGATAGCCACTTCTAGAGTTCTAGGTTCATAAAACTCAATTCTGTCTTTGTAAGGATGAGGTAATCCACTTAGAAAATGATGGATTTTCACCTTATTATCCCTGATGTATCTTACATACCTCAAAATCTCCAAGAACTTGTTTGCATACTCTTCCATGGTCAACTACCCCAATCTCAGCTCATGGAATTCCTTAATCTTGTCATCATAGTACTTGTCATAGAGGTACTTCTACTTGAAAGAATTCTCGAAATTCTTCCACACGGTCTTTCTGTCATTGATCTTCTTCACTTTCCTGAGGTGCTCCCACAATATAGATGCTCTTCCATTTAGATTGAAGATGGCTACCCTAGCCTTCATATTTCTCGAGTAGTCTTTGACTTGGAAATACTTCTTCATCGCAAGAATCCAAGATTCAGCTTCTTGACCGGTATTTACCTCACCATTAAAGGTAGGAGGACTTGTCTTCTCAAATTCATCACGTGAACTATTTCGGTAATGCCTCTTCCTCTTATTCCTATGAGATGAATAGCTTGAACCCCCAGGGGATCCTTCAGAGTCATATGATCCACTAGAAGACCCCTTTCTTCTTCTGGCACTGCTTTTACTTCCTTCTGGATGTACTTCCCAATGCCCAGAGCTCATCCACCTTTGGATGTCTTTCAAACTCTACAGCATGGCTGCATTCAGCTAATTCTGCTCTTCTTGAGCTTTAATCATTATTTCATTGTCTTCTTTGTAACTGCATCTCCACGCTTAGGCTTCTCATGGTGGCTACAAAATCTGGGGGAGTATCTTGATATCTCCTTCCTTTGGATTTTGTCTCATCATTTCCAACTCAGACATTTTCCCCCATGGCATATGCCCCGTGCCCATAGGGATCTTATGCATCATCCATGCTGTAGGTTCTCATGGCCATGCCAAAACCCACTTTTCCAATTTGCACTATGACTTTGCAAAAATGTGTTGATAAACACACACTATTAGAAAATCTCAAAATTCAAAAACACGTTGGAACCAATTGCTATGAAAACTATTCACGTGTCCCATATAAGCCCAATGTTGTAACCGATAGCTCTAATACCACAATGCCATGTACCCATACCCCGATTATCATGCAAAATTAAAAAATTTCTTAAAGAACCGTGGTTCTTCTTTTCAAACATAGGGCATGGATGTGAAAACACTCTTCAGCATTCATGCTTAAGAATAAAACCCATTGTAACAGTCATTCTTCCCTTGACAGATCCACTATGTAATCGGAAAGGTCCCTTTTGCACTAGACCTGTCCTTTCCGCACTCTGCATTCTGCCTTCCGCACTTTCACCTTTCGTTGCGAAACCTGGGGACCGGAAACATAATGTGTGATGGATTCATTCAAACCACTTTTTGCCTTTTTCTTTCCACCCTTCCTCCTTCTACCTTCGAAACTCGGGAATTGAAAACATAAATTTTGACAGAATCATTCAGCTACATTCTGCCTTCCTCCTTCTGCCATTCCGCCTTCGGAACTCGAGAATCAAAATCATATTTTTTTACGGAATCAGATGATCCTCTTTCCTCCTTCTGCCCTTCCACCTTCTGCTGTGGAAATCGGGAATCAGAGAACTAGCAAACGACGAAATCCTTTATCCACGTTTATGCCTTCTGCATTCTTCCTTTTTGCCTTCTAGTGCAAAACTCAGGAATTAGAAAACTAACAAACGACGGAATCCTTTATTCATGTTTCCGCCTTCTGCATTCTGCCTTTCCACCTTCAAGTGTGGAACTTGGGAATAGGAAAACTAACTTTTTACCATTAACCTTTTTCCCATTTTCTGCCTTCCATAGCACGATTTTGAGGTGCAGAAACACACTTTTTCCTTGGAATTTATGGCTCTTTTTCTGCTTCTGACTTTCTCCTTCCGCAGGAAGATTCCAGGGTGCGGAAATACCTTGTCTTTTCTCCTATTTTCCACCTTCCGCCTTCTTCAGGCGGATCCCAGAGTGCGGAAGTGCTTAATTCAGATGCCTTCTAACTCTGTAACAAGGATTCTACTCTCCATTAAGGAAAATTGTAATACCTCGTGTGTTAAGCCCCGTACATGTGTAATTTGTAATTGTTTATTATTGTGGCACATGGTGCCGGAAAAAGGGTCTTTAAGGACCTAGAGACGTTATTATTTTTTCCAAATATACACCTTTACCTCTGTGTTCCTCGAAACTTGGTACAATTGGTTTGATTGAATTTATGCTTGTGTTTATTAACTAGTTCTATTGATTGAACTTGAAATATCCTTCGTTTATGTACTCGGATCAGATTTGCAAAAGTACTTTGTTTTGTTGTACATGCATGATTAAAAATGTTTGTAATGGCTATAGGTTCACTTTTTGGTTCATTGGCATGGTTGTGTGTTGAATTTGTGCAAGACTAGTTGTTAGTATTCAACAACTAGTTATTGAATTTATTTTAATTTATTTGTAATTAAAATGACTTTGTCATGAAACAAATATTGAAAAATGAATTTTAATATTTGTTTAACTAATCCATTGTGCTAAAATTATCTCATTAGCATTAGAGAGCTAATGATATGTCCCCCAGACCCATTGATATCCCAAGGGGACATTACAAGTGGTATCAGAGCTTAGGTTCCAACACTACGGGTGTTGGGCCTTCTACAGAGTTATTATCTTATGTATATGTGCATTTGGAGTTTACAAATGTGCGTAGTAATATTAATTTAACCTCCCTTATGTTAATAAAAGAATAATAAACCTCACTTCAGAGATTAGTTCTTTGTATTCCTTAGATTGAATTAATATTGAATGTTGGTTGTTCAATAGATTTATTGGTAATTACTATGTGGTGCATATCTAATAATTGACTTTGACTTGATTGGTTGATGCTTGTGCATTTTACTCTTTTATTTATCATTCAACTGTTAATATCAAAATGCTTCTTGTAGTATGACTAATTTACTGGTACATTATGATTATGAATTGATAAGTAAATAATTGTAATTATAATAGTATGTCTTAGTATTAGTTTAATGTTAAGTTATTAAGATGATATAGTTCTATTATTATTAGATATTAATATGATTTATTAAGTGGCATTTATACCCTATATTGATTTTGTATTCTTTATGGATGGTGTGCTTTTATAGTCTTATTTATGTCACTTGGGTGGTGGTTGTTACATGGATGAGTAACTTCCTGGCTATTTTTAGGAATGAGACACTTGTCTAAATTGTGTTTCTCATTCTCTTTTTATTTTATGCATGTAGTATGTTTTTATATTATTTATTAATTATTACTATGCTAACTTATCTAATTAGGTAGCGGTAGAATTGCCACTTGGAGGTAAGCATGGCTATGAGATATTTCTGTATTCTATTTGTTTAATTTATTTATTTTGGGGTTAGTGGTAACATTATTATTATACTAGCTATATTACTAATTTATTTAATGAGTGGAGAAAATGAGCCACTTGTCCCCTAATGGTCCATATTCTCTTTTATTTTTATTTATTTTTATTATGGAGATGTGACTCCTTATCTATTTTGGAGGAGAATGAGCCACTTGTCTCTAATGGTTCATATTCTCTTTTATTTTTATTATTTTTATTTATTTTACTTATGGAGATATAACTTCTAGTCTATTTTTGGAGGAAATGAGCCACTTGTCTTATCTTAATATTATTTATTTCATTTTGCGCATAAGTAGTATTGTAGTGCAAGATAATATTATATATATGACATGGACATAAATATGTATAATATGATATGGGTGATATGTATAGTTGTTGAAATTATATATAAGAATAGATTCCTTATTATATATGAGAATGCGTGTAAGTTTGTATATACTATAATATGTATTTTATTATATGTAATCGTTATTAGTATTACATGAATGTAATATTGTGAATATACTATATGTATATAGGTGAACGTATGTAATGACGTAAGTATAAAATTTGGAGGTGTTTGGAAGAGTTTGAGTGTTTGGAGGTGTTTGGAGATATTTGGAAGTGTTTGGGAATATTTGAAAGTGCTTGGAAGTATTTCAGGATCTTGAAATATTAGGAGGTATAGTGTGATCAAGAGTGTTATGTTAGTATATATATGTTATAATACGTATCTACTATGATAGTATTGGGTTATGCAATTATTTCTATAATTGTATTTATATTATGGTATAACATAATAATTCTATGAGTATATTAAATATAGAATATACATGTTATATGGCTAATACGTTGTGTATATGATTAATAATAATATGATATATGATTTAAGAATTATAATATATATGTAAACAAAAACAAGCGTATGTATATAATACATAGTATTAGTAAGTATGGTATATGGTATGAGTGTATGATAGTGTGTTGTATAGCTAATAATTGTTTTATTGTATAATATTAGAAGATTTTGGTGGTAGGATGTTTGGTTGTTTGAGGTGACTATGTAAATAATTTGATTGATAAGTAGTGTGTTACGCTCAAATAATTAGTAACGTAATGTATTATTATATATATATCCCCTCATGTGCTAATGATTCTATGTAATGTTATGATAAATAGTAACTACTCGGTATGATTTCTATAGTTGATGTATGTTGTTTGATATTATTGGTTGGTATTGGACGTTATTGATTGACATTGGTTGATTAATGGTTTATACATGTATGACATTGTCAACATTGTATGTATGCCTATTATTGGTTGTCCTTGGTTGTTATGGTTGTTACGTGTATGATTGATGCATCTTGGTTGATGTCTTCTGGATGATGTATTCTGATCATTTTATTATGCTTCATGAATCTTTTTTGATGTATTCTGATTGTGTATTTCGATTAATTTATTCCAATTGATGTATGTCGGTTGATGTATTCTGATTGGTGTCTTATGATAATTGTATTTTTCTTGATGAATCCTAGTTAATGTATTATGATTTTGTATTCTAACTGATGTATTATGATTAATGTATTCTAATTGATATATGATGGTTGATGTATTGTGGTTGATGTGCTTTGATTGATGTACTATGATTGATGCTCGTATGGTTAGTTGATGCATGTATGGTTGTCGTTGTTTGATATTACATGATCGATATATGATTGATATAGGCTGAGATATTATGAATTGATGGTCGATGTATTTATGAATGATGTATGCATAAGGGTCGTTGTATGATTGATATTAGTTGATGAATATTGTCTTTTTGAAGGATCTCTAAGAGGAATTATGCTTTTTGTTGAGATGAAAAGTAATAGGTTGTTATGGCTCTTTTTGGTTTTAGTTAGATTAGAACTGTTGCATATAACTCTACCTTTCTTGTTACATTAAAATGCAAACGTATTTAGGCGATTTTTGAAAATATTTATCTTGTGGTCTTTGTTGAAGGTATCTTGCTAGGGTATCCTTGTAGTAGATCAAATACCTTTGTTGAAATGCATATTTGTAAAATATCATAATGATTTTTCATGCATCTTGTTGGAAAAATATCTTGGTGACACTTCATGCATCCTTGTAGGAAAATTATTTGAGCGATAAATCATGCAAAAACAGCTTGGTAATGCATATCACGTGATCGACTTATTTGAACAAATTTCATGTATATTAGATGCATTTCATATTATTGAAATTGATTAGAATAAGATTCAGTTAGATTCATTTCAAGTATTTGTTGAAGAAGTATCTAATCTCGAGTACCTTGTATATACTAAAGTATTTCATGTAATTAATTAGAAAATGTATTTTTTTGAAAGATGTATTTTAAGAATCGTATTGGACAATATATATATATGTTTACTACTAACTATGTGTCTGTTAGGAATGTGAAAAAGCATCCTTGTTAAAGAAGCATCTATATTTCAAGTATCTTTGTTGAAGAATATGGTTTAGATGTTGGTACTGAGTTCCTGGATTCCCTCAGAGAGCAGTCTAGTATCCATTTCCAGAGAGGTAGTCTGGTGGATTGTCACCCCTTTGCTTATGTCATATCACTCGACTAATCCAGGTTCTCGCACATGACGCCAGGAAATGGGACGGTGACCCCATAGGCAATGGAGACAGACATGAAAGTAGTAGTGGGAAGCATTGAGGTTCTCAGAAGAGGTAGTTCTGAGAGTTTATAAACTGATTGCGCTCTTATTATGGGAGGAACATTGTCTCATTCAAGCTAGTTGCCCAAATTTGAGATAAGTATTCTCTCATGTGTTATTCATATTGTATTTTGTATAGGTTCCATGGTGATTGATTTATTCTATCTTTATGTCCATGGTTTAGTAGTGAAATAATACTCTTATATCATGTATCGTACATTTTTATACCTGATGTTAATCATATGGTTGACTGAAATATGATTTTCAGGTGAATGTATCTTTGTTGATATTTGAAGACCCTGTAATGGGGATTGAATATTGACCCTTGATACTAGTCTTGGTTCTTACACAGGAAGCCATAAAATGGGATGGTGATATATTGAGGAACAAGTTAAGTGAAGGAAGTCACATCCCTTAGGCAGTGGACATAGACAAGAAAGTAGTAATGAGAAATATTGTGGTTTCTCAGAAGAGGAGTTCTGAGAAATACTACTTGAAAACTGAAGGTAGTGATCCCTTTGAAAGTTGTAAAAGCATGTATGTATTATGCATCGAGGACTATGCAAGGTTTAAGGGGGAGGGGGTGTAATACCCTGTGTCTTAAGCCCCGGACATATGTAATTTGTAAATGTTTATTATTGTGGCACATGGTGCCGAAAAAAGGGTCTTTAAGGACCTAGAGATGTTATTATTATTTTGTAAATAATTAATTAATGAAAACAACTGGCACATCGAGGACCACTAAAAGAGTATGGGAGGCCTAGATCCACAATGTGAGGGGGAATGGGGACATTTCTAGCACTTTAGAACTTGTTTGGTTGATCTTGGTCCATATTTATGCCTTAGTGGCTTTATTAATTGATGACCACCCAAACATTTTACAAATGAACCAACTTTTGATTAATTTATCCTATGTTGGTATTATCGATCCCAATTCATGATTTAGTGGGCCTCCTTAGTGTTTGGGTGGGTGCCACTTGTTGATTGAGCCCCTTTAATGGTTTTGTAACTCCTTGTGTAAATCCTTGTGTAACCCCCCTTTTCTATTTTGGGAAGATGTATTGGCTTGTGTGACACCTCACCTCACTAATTTTGAGTTGGGTGGAGTGGCTTGGAGTCATTCTCCTTGGAATTCGAATTGCTTGGGTTGGATTAGAGTTAAACTCTTGTGGTTGAATTGCCCCCTTGAATTGACTCAAGTTTGCTTACCATTGTTTGATTTTGACCCATTTAGTTAGAATTGCCTTCTTTGGTCTATAAATACATGTTTGATATCCTTAGTTAGGGGGTTGTTTTTCATGGTTATTTTATATGGTTGTTCATACCTTTGATGTTCCTTTGTTTCCACTACCTAGATTTGTCCTTGACCTGCACATAAATCCTTATGGTGAATGGCGATATCTCGATGGCCTAAGGGTTCTTGATTACCATTGCACCCGGTAGTGGGGTGGAAGAGGAAGTATGTGGTGAGGAATATAGTTTTGGATTCTCAAGCTGATACTTGGGTTATTCTTCAGTGCACCTCTATTGTGGATTTGTGGCCTCAGATCGGGGGTGGACTATCAAAGTGAGATCTGGCTTGGCAGTGCCAAAGTCTTGGTGGAATGTGGTTCGGATGATGCCAGTTGCGCATTGATAAGATAAGTGATTAATCTCATGTTTATTTAATTTACTTGGATCTGATGTGATTTGTTGATGGATGCATATGAAATGTTTGATGAAACTTATGAGTTATTTGTGGAATAAATTTCTCATAGAATTCAATATATTTATGCAAGTAAATTTTATGAAGGAATTGGAAACTAGGTTTTGGTATTTTGTGCACAAATTGTTTATGAAAATAATTATTTGGTACCTCTTCTATAGAAGTGATATTTATTCCCATGTTCCTTAGATATTATGTATTTTCATAGTACAATATCCCCAAAATGGTTTAATACACTTCTCTTTGATGCTTCTACCCTTTTTTCGAAAACTAGTTCTTCGATCGGATGGTTTGGCATAGTTTGGAGAATTTGCACATGAAGTGTTTGTAAAAATGCCTGAGTGTTAATTTTATGTTTATGTCTGATCAATAATATTGAAATTTGTGTGAAAATGTGAGGATGATCTTATTGGTAGTGTTGGGTAAGTGTCTACAGAAATTATAGATCAATTTCCAATTTCAAGCTCCTTCAATGGAATTGTTTTGGATAAATTTGTGACTTTGCACATGGAGTGTTTGTAAAAATGCCTGAGTGTTAATTTTATGTTTATGTATGATCAATAATATTGAAATTTGTGTGAAAATGTGAGGAGGATCTTCTTGGTAGTGTTGGGTAAATGTCTACCGAAATTATAGATCAATTTCCAATTTCTAGCTCCTTCAATGGAATTGTTTTGGGTAGATTTGTGACTTTGCATATGAAGTGTTTGACAAAATGTTAGAATGAGATATACATCAGTTATAACTGATAAAACATTTTATTTAGAGTTGGAATTGCATTTGAATTATTCTACGAGTTGTGGATTTAAATATTCTATTGATTCCTAGAATTACTAGTCAATTCGGATGAGTAGAATTAACTTATTTTGTGGATTGTTTAATGGAATGTATATGGGTGGAAAGTTACAGCCATATGACTATAAGTAATCCCTGATATGCTTTCCATGAGATACAATAGTCATATATCTCTCTTTATTTGGAATTTGGAAAGCTCAATTGAAAACTATGTACATTGCAGTGAAATTGGCAAATAGTTTTTTGATTCAAATCTTTGTTTTTTGTAAAAGATGAATGTACAACCATATGATCTGTTATTGGTGCTTTACTTGTGCTGTAGAATGTTATTTTCCAGATCTGCACCTTCACCTCTATGTGCCTCGAAACTCAGTGCAATTGGTTTGATTGAATTTCTGGCAGTGTTTATTAACTAGTTGTATTGATTGAACTCGAAATATCCTTCGTTTATGTACTCGGATCAGATATGCAAAAGTACTTTATTTTTTTGTACATGCATGCTTAAAAATGTGTGTAATGATTGCAAGTTCAATTTTTGGTTCATTGGCATGGTTGTGTGTTGAATTTGTGTAAGACTAGTAGTTAGTATTGAACAACTAGTTATTTAATTTATTTTAATTTATTTGTAATTAAAAGGACTTTGTCATGAAACAAATATTGAAAAATGAATTTTAATATTTGTTTAACTAATCCATTGTGCTAAAACTATCTCATTAGCATTAGAGAGCTAATGATATGTCCCTCATACCCATTGATATCCTAAGGGGACATTACAAAAATGCGTTGCATTGAAACATTTAACAATAGTAAACTCTATTGAACTCATTAACATCCATTCATCATATTCAATTCATTCATAAGAAACTACATTGCATAAATAACAATAACAGAGAATACTTATCTTGAAGATGAAGTTGTCCTGCAACTAGCTATGTCGTTGCAACGTTCCACCCAACCATAGGCCAGTTGTGTTCATTAATCTCTCAACACAACTGCCACCCCTAAGCTGGGCATGGCTTCCAAAAGGAACTGAGGAACAACATACTCACACACAGCTAGATCATATCACACACAGTCAAGCCAACACATAGTTGGGTTTCATAGACTGTCCAGCCAAGCCAACACACAATTGGGTTTATCAGGCTACAGGAAAACAAGCCAAACAAATGGGTTTCACAGGCTACATAGCCAAGCCATCTTACTATTAGGTTTCATAGGACATCTAGCCAAGCCACCCAATAGTTGGGTTTCAAAGACTGTACACAATCAAGCCAACATTTACATTAAGGACCAGCCAAGCCATCTCGCTAATGGGTTTCACAGGATACTCATCCAAGCCAGCTAATTTGGTTTCACAGGTTGTCCGACCAAGGGTCACACATGAACAAATGCACAACAAGACACGGCCAATCCAATGTCTGATTGGGTTTCATAGGCTTCCTAGCCAAGCCAATATACAATTGGGTTTCACAGGTTGTCAACCAAGCCAATCTATGTTTGGGTTTCATAGGATGCTAAGGCAGTGGAAAAGAAGAATGGCTAAGCTGGTGGCTCATTCAAGAGTTAGGGACACCTCCACAAGATCTATCTGGCATGGCATCCACATCACTTGCACCCCAACACAAGGAAGTATCCCCTTCTCTGCTATGTAGTCCCTCAAGCTATACCTTCCCTTCCAGTGCTCTTCAGGGCGTGCAGAGAAGATTCACCAGCCACTCTTATCTTTTCATGAGGTTCCACTCTACCCTATATTTATCAAGCCCATTTGACATCTCTTCCATTCCTGATTCTTGCATATAGTTCAGACCCAAACTAGGGTGCACATCATAGCAAACCACAGGGAGACACAACAACACAAGATTCACTCTGCAACACAGAGAAACAGGGTTTCATACCACTTTGTAGTTTAGGATAACAATGTAACCCATCAAACAAGGTCTCAACAAAGGAAAATACTTACAGAAACGCACAACAACACTCTGTTAGCTCGCGTTGTGTCTGCGGGATCGAGAAGAATGAACAACATGTGAGTGAATGATTGTGAATCCCCCCAACAATGAATGTTGAGGAACAACAAAACCTTCCCCCGACTAAGGGAAAAACAGAGTGGAACGCATCAAGTTCTTACTTACGTCAAAAGAAAGAACGCGGCTTCCCAGACTGCAAGCTACAGGAAAGCTCAGTCACGAAACCGACTGCATGCCTTGCTCTGCCCAAGGAATTAACTGCCTCAACCGCTCTTCTGGAAGAATTGAATGATTGACCACAAGGGACAAAAAGGTATCTAAGGGTTTATGGGTTTCCCCATTGACATCTGATCTCACCCTATGGCTCGAGAGTTTGACTAACTCCCCTCCCTATTCCTTGTGAAATCATGCCCCAATCTCTTACGTTACAGTGCATAGCTAGTTGTGGTATTTTAATAAATTGGGTATTTACATGATATCTCAAAATATGTTTTGTTTGACTAGCACTATAACCATAGGTATCGACCTTGATCACCTATACACAAAACACCAAATCAATGGCAGGGCCTTGGCCTTGAGCTCCTTGCCATGATTTACATACCATATATACATCATGTACAATTTCAATACCATGGGGAAAAAATCGGGGTGTTACAGGAAAAACATGGCCGCAAGCAAGGAAAAAGGTTCCCTAAACTAGGAAACAGGGTAAGAATTGGTTGCCTTAGGGACATATTCAGCTGGGTTTTCCATCAAGGATTTGACTACTTCCTCAAAGTTAAATTGGGACATGGTTGCATCAGAGAATTGGGCACTCAAAAGTTGTTGAGGAGATCCAAGGGCATAAGCCCTGGCAAAAACATCGGGATGGAAAGAAACCACTTGGGTATGAGTATTTTTGTTGAAGGAACGTTCCTTAGGATTTGCATGGTCTAATGCCCACTTGACAGGGTCGGTATATGGAATGAATGGAGGTCGAGATGCAAATCAATGAAGCTGAGAGCTCCTAGTTTTGGCATATGTCGGCGAATATTGAGTAAATTCATGACCAATCCAGGTGAAGGGTTTCTGAAACACACCCACTAGAGTCGGTGAAAATTCCGGCATTGTGATCCTTGCTCTTCTGCTATTGGAGAGCAGTCTTAGACCTAGTTTTCATGGACATCTTGGAGGTAAATTCTAGTAAAAATTTGGCAAGCATGGTTAAAGGATACCGCAGTTTAAAAATAACAGAAAAAACGACCGTGAAGGGTAAGGCACTTACCGTTAAAAAATATTGAAGAACAGAAGATTGGTGAGCTCGAACGAGAGAAATGCACAGTAAAATCTTCAAACACGGTAAAAATCGCAAGTGAAATGGTGAAGATTCCGTGAATTCGAACGAATTAAATAATCCGAGACTCAACGACAAAATAGATCTAGGCCATAGATCTTGCAGAAATGGACAGTTGAGATCAAGGTGGGAAACCAAAATGCGGAAGTGAAAAGAGTCGGAAAACTTTGGATTTTATGATTTCCGCAATCCGCAATGTGGGTTGCAAAATGCGGGATGAAATTATTGACCAAGGAAAAATTGTTAAACTTCCGCAATCCGCAAAGATTTGTGGGTTGCATGTAAGCAATGTTTCAAATGATGATTTTATTGAGTTTCTGTTTTCCGCAATCCGCATTGTGAGTTGCGGTTTGCGGAACCGAAAGAACAAAAATGTGCAAAACATGACTTTTCCGCTTTCCACAATTCGCATTGCGGAATGCGGAAGGCAGAACTAGAAGGTAAAAGTTTTTATTTTGAAACAGTGTTGCGGAAATGCACTTGCGGAAAGGAGCTTGCGGAAACAGTGTTGCGAAAAAGTACCTACGGAAAGTGAACTTGCAGAAAAGTTTAGTTGCTAAAAGACTTAATTGTAAAAATGTTGAATTGAAAACAAATTGCAAAAATACTCAATTGTGAAAAGTTTCAGTTGCAAAAAAACACCATATTTTTACCCTCTCAACGTTTCTTGGCACCTCTCGCTTTATAAAGTTTGATATATAAATACTGGAATATGAATTTGATTTTAATTACTATTTGGTCAATATAATGTAGTATATAACTTATGGATTTGATTTAATTTACTATTTGGTAAATATAATGTAGTATATAACGTATGTTGTGTATAATTGTCGTCTACGGGATTTTGTTTTTCTTATCCATCTATATATTTTTGTTGAGCATTGAATATTCGATTGTTCCAATATTTAATCATGAATTTCAATTGATTATTGCTGTTGAACTTTGATGTTATCCTTGCTTATTAAACATAAAATTCATAAACGTCAAATATTTTTACCACTATTCAATTTATGTTCACACAATTTAAAACAGGCTAGCAATTTTAAGTTGACAACTTTGGAATTGTAGCATTGTAATTGTAATGATATCAAAGCCATAATGGTTAGTGCATGTGTAATATTTTCACCGTCTATGTTCTAATAATGGTTTTTGACTATTTTTATTTTACATTATTAATGATTTTTTATTCCCTATTCATAAATTCAAAGCTTTCAATTGTTGGTGTTGGTATTTTGTAATGCATACAATCTATTTGGGTTGTATGATTATTTAGGTTCTCAACTTTTCAATTATTTTTGAGTGTTTGTTGGGCCTCCTCAATCCTATGAATTGTGGTTCTCTTTTATTATGATCGTTCATATCAATAGAGTTTTCCTTATGTTTTCATGAGGTTCATTTACAATCTAGGTTTATCTATGATCTTTATTAATAATGTTGTGTTATTTATATATATACATACACACATACATATACATATGAGTGGGTTAAAGGTGGACAAATTTAACATTTTTTTTTTCAATGAGGCAAAATTTCGCCCCAATCTACTCATTTTTTGAAATTTTGACCTGTGAGGAGAAATTCATTAAAGCAACCGCTACAAAGAGAAAATGTCAAGTAAGTTGTATAACTTAAAACCTTCAAAATGGATAAAATTGTTCAATTTAAACATAAAATTTCAACACTAATTCCCACTTTCATTAACTCTAGAAAATTAGCCCTATGTTTCATTGTTTTATAAGTATATGTATATGTATATGCTATGTTTTTAATTGTTTACAATCTTTTTAAAATTATTTAGCATGTGCATGCAAATCTCAAATCTCAATATATATGGGTAATTTAAAGATTACTTTTTCTAATTAATTTATTAAATTGATCTAGGTGTTCAGTAAATATATGTAATGAACCATATTGAAAAACAATATTTTTAAGTTTATTTTTTGTTTATGGTATATATAATTAATGTGTTTGAAATTCTATTTTTTATATATAAGTAAGTATTTTTCTATTAAAAATAAGGGTTATGACTAAGTACATGAAAGAGAAAAGGTTTTTTAAAATTACTTTAAGCTCAAGCCAAAACCATCTACAACTCAGAAAGAGATAATAATAATAATAATCAATTTTTATGGTCATAACCAAGCTAGACACTAAATTAGTGTATGAGACCATTTTGTTTGTTGAAACTAAAAAGCCCTTCTTATAACTATTGGATATAAAGCTACCAAATCTTAACTAAATCTTTAAAAAAAAAATTAAAAATCATTCTAGAAAATTATAATATTATTACAAATATTATTACATCTAAACTCAAAAATTAAAATTAAAAATTAATTAAAATTAAAATATTATAAAAAGATTACCTGATTTTGAAATATTATATCATTCACTACTAAAAACAATAATGAAAAACGTACTGCATAAACCCAATGTGAGTGTTGAAAGCATAATATGCATAACCACACTCAAAAGGGAATAATGTATCACATGCCACTTGTCACAAGTATGAAGGTAACCATAGTGAATTAGTATCTACTACAGGCCTTAACTAAGCATTATCAGTAAAGAAGGCTAGCTTTTGTTTGTTAGAAAATTCAGATATTCTTAAGTTGTCCATCAAAGTTCTCTCCGGAGTATGGCCCACTTGTTAAGGCTTTTGTTTGTCAAACATCTTACAAATTCTTGAGTTGTCCCTTCTTACCCCCACTTACACTTTGAAACAATATGCCCTAATCAACAACGACAACCCAATAATGTCTCACATGATATCCTTTTACGAGCTGAATCATCATGGTATAAAGCCAAAGGTGCCTTGGACACCTAAGTTGTGATATTTTTTTTATTATTAAGCATTGCTAACATGGGTTTTGGGTCCTTAGTAAAGTTTTTTTTAAAGGTTTTCTTCTCTTGTAATTGAATAATCAATTGAAATCATGTGAAAATAGTAAGTTTGATCAATTACATTTAAAGTGGACAAAGTATTATGTTTCAATTTAAAAACTATTTTATTTATTTTTTGTGAATTTAAAAAGAAAATTATGCTTATTTGGTTATATAAGTAATTAATGCATATTGTTACACAGAAAAAGCACATGCATTTCATATATTCAAGTTATATTAGGTTGATATTTTGACAAAATCATTTTGTTGTTGGGAATAAAAAGGATTTGGAATAGTTTGACAAAATCATTTTGTTGTTTGGAATGAAAAAGAATTGAAATAGTTTGACAAAATCATTTTGTTGTTTGGAATGAAAAGGATTTGAAATAGTTATATTAGGTTGAAATTTTGACAAAATCATTTTGTTGTTTGGAATGAAAAGGATTTGGAATGAAAAGGATTTGGAACAAAAAGGAGTTGGAAATGAACGATGTTACAAAGAAGAAGCACATGCATTTCATATATTCAAGTCATATTAAGATCATTTTGTTGTTTGGAATGAAAAGGATTTGGAATAAAAAGTAGTTGGAAATGAACGATGTTACAAAGAAGAAGCACATGCATTTCATATATTCAAGTCATATTAGGTTGAATTTTGACAAAATCATTTTGTTGTTTGGAATGGAAACGAGTTGGAAATGAATGACGAGAATTTAAATCATCGATAAGAAAGGGAAAAAAATGAAAAATAAAAATATCATAAAATGGAGAAGAAATAAGCAGCAACATGAAGAACTAAATCTAAAGGAAGAATAATATTTAAAATGGACAAATATTCGCATAACCCAAGAGGCATCAAAGACAAACTTTAGGACTCCCACATACATGAGTGTAGTTAAGTTGATTAGGTCTCGATGAGTTAAAGGGCGAGGAAGTTTGGAAAGTCAATAAGAGAGTGAGATGTTGAATGAGACAAAGCATTGGGGTAATAATCATGTTCAACAAGTGCGAACACTCCCTTCAAAGCCTGTCTAGAAACTAGGTGTGTTTTGTTGGTATATCTTGTTGTGTAATAAGTTTGCAAAACAATACCCAAGCATCTAATGTAAGAGCATGTCAACTATGAAAAAAAGTGTTCACCGTCTTACCCATTAAGAGATGGGAATGAATAGATATAAGCAATGGACGTAGAGTTCTTTTTTTTCAATGATTGTGACTTCAAGCCGCTTTTATTTTCAATTCAATTAAATATGTGTTCTTTTTTTGTGAATTTTTTATTTACAATATAGGGGTTTCGATGATTTAGCCAAAACTTGGCATCTCTATATCAGTCGTGCTTAAGTCGTAGGTGGTTTTTACTAGAGTATGAAGTAATCTTAGGAAGCCTCTTGTCTCTCATGGTGTTTATCGTGTTCTTGTACATTATGTACCTAGTCATAGGCATGCTCTCAATCAGGGAGAGACGCGCTTTTATGAGGAGGATAAGATAGGGTGTATTGCATTTAATTTTGAGATTATCTGTTATAAAGTGCTTTTGGATTTGCTATATCCTTCTCCATTATTCTCTAGAGATGTTGCAGCCCCAAAACTTCACACCCATATAAGATAGCAAGGGTGACAAGAGTCTAAAAGAGGAGTTTTTTCCTAGCCCAAAGTCAGAGTTATATTGATTTGCAATTGTTTCCAAGTTCATAGCAAGCTTTACACTCTTTATTAATCATTTTCTCAATGCTATCTTTAATTAACCTTATTATGAAAATCAACTCCAAAATATTTATATAAAGTCACTTCATTCAAATTATTATTATTATGTATAAAATTATCATTAGTAAATCTTATTTTGTTAACAATAATATATATATATATATATAATTTTTTTTAAATATTTATAGTAATCAAAACATTTAAATCATACAATATTTTATTTTCAATATTATATCTTATATACTAATAAAAAATTTCTCCTCTTCGAAAAAACAACGTTAATAATAAGTGTATAAACTTCACTCTCCAACATGTGTATCCATGGAAAAATTGACATGACACAAAGAAAACGACATAGTCATACATAGTGGAGACCACAAGCGCTCAATATCATTATGCCAGTTCCTTCATTGTCAACATCATGCCACCCTTATTGTGAGTTCCATGAGAATGGGACTTGACAAATGACCCCAAGAGACTTGACAATAGTATACCAATAAAACCAACTACTACTAACGTGACAGATACATATGACACTAAATCCAAGGGATTTTTTAATATTATGTTTTATAATACATTTGAAATATATAATTTATTTTTATTAATAAAATATATATAAAAGATATTTTGGGTAGGTAATCATAACCAATATTAATTTGGATTAGTTGAATTGTTATTATTTTTACTTTGATTTAAACCTCATTAATGATATGTTTGCACTCTTTATAAGAAAATTGTTGACATAACTTTAAGAATTAAAGAATTTAATATGTCAAATAAAATAAAAAATTATTTGAAATATGTAATGGGTATTTAATCAAAGCTAACCAAAAGTTATTGAGTAATTATAATTATGATTTTAGTGTAAAGTAGTAAAATACTAAATAACAAATGAAATAGTTATTCCTGTTTTTAAAAATAATTTAATTTAATAAATTAAAATGTTTTAATTTAATGGTTGTTTATAGTTCAAAGTTAAAGCTAAAATAGTCATAAAAACATTTTTAACTTAAAAAATATATTATTTATACATAATCTAAAAATAAGATAGAAATGTAAATAAAAACTATAATTTAATCTCTTATCGTGTTTTGTATGAGGCTTTGTTTCCATTGCTTGTTCATAGAAGCTGGTGTTAAGCTTTCCATAGCATGAAGTTACAATTCATTGAATTAAATCTCTTATAATTGTCTTAATGTTAAACTAACTACAATAATCATTGTAATATGGATGATATTAACTAGCATACCCCTAAAATGGGGAAATGAAACACCGAAGAAAACTTTAATATGTTGTAAAATGAGAGAAAGTTGTGTGTATGTACATAATATAATTTTATGTGTTGAAAGCAAGTCTAACTAATTTATGTAGTGAGGGTAGTTGATGAAATTGAAAGAAAAACTCTATTGCAAGTACGAATAAGCAATAAATAGAAACCCATGTAAAGAATGGCAAGGAAAATGAAATGTACATCATCAATTGATAAATGTAATTTTAGTAAACAAACATATTCCAAATATGACAAACAAGAAAATGTCTAAATTATATAACATGTAACCTTCTTCCTTAAATATTGAACATTAAAAATATATATTTATTTTATTTTAGTGTGAAATGTATATTTGAGATTTATTTTTTTCAGTCGAAAAAACCATTCCTTGGTATTCATTGAATCAAAGGAACCTTTTACATCTTCAGTCATTACAGTTATGCCACTAGGGACAGCACAAAAATATCAGATAATATTCTCCTATCCAAACATACATATGTCACAAAAAGATACAAAATAGATACCCGCAGAAAAGAAAAGAAAAGAAAAGAAAGAAAAAAAGGTACCCAAAGCACCTGGGAATCACTACAAAAAATCCCTCTCATAAGAGAGATGTCTGAATCAGTCACCTATGTCCCTAGAGAAAATAACATGAGCCCAGAAATCTGATCCAAGCAAGGAGAGTGACTCTTGTATCCTGTAGTAGCTTGCTCAACAAAACCTGATAGTAGCTCAATGAATCATGAGAGATAAACTGTAATAGAATGAGCATATTCTAAAAAAGCTGTGAAGAGTCAACCCCAATAATCTCATTTCCAAATGATTCAGTAAGTAAGAGATGGCCCGGAGCCAAGTTCAATCCTTCCTTGGATAAGATGTCTACCCTCCTGTTATGTTCCCTATAGACATGACTGAAATCCACCCAAGTAAAAGAGGACATGAGAATTCTGGTGTTGAAGCACCAAGCCTCAAGATTCACCATGTCCAGGGTAGATTCCTTTTTTGCCCAATTTATAATCACAGAGGAGTCGCCAAAGATATGTAGGTAAGGTAACCCAATATCCTTGGTGACCCGTAGTGATGCCCAGAGTGCTAAGAGTTCTGCTCTAGTATTTGTGCAGCTGCCACATCCGAGTTTGAAAGCAAGAAGGTGATGTTCATTCAGCCAGAGACAGAAGCCCACTCCACCCATGTTATTTGCAACAACACCATCAAAAAAGATCATAGGATACACAGCAGTAGGAGACTCAGTGTTCCTAATTCTATGTATGTGCTTCTGAAGAGGCATAAAGGTCTTTACCTCATCAAAAATAATATGTAATAGGCTAGTCAAAATAGGTTCATGTTCATCAAAACATAATCGGTTTCTTGCCTTCCAAATATTCCAAGTAATAAAAAGGGGCAGATACAGTAATATACCCTTATTTGATACCCAATTAGAAAGATTTTCCAAAAAAGTAGGGGCATTCCATAGTATGTTCACATTGAAAATACATTTGAGTCCATCGATCACCTCCTTCAGAAAACGACAGCTAACAAATAGATGTTCAACCGATTCAGCCTCCTCTTTACAGAGACTGCATCTATTAGGTCCGATCCATCCTTTCTTGCTTAAAATGTCCCAAGTATTAATTTTCTTATTGTAAGTGAGCCACACAAAACACTTAATCTTAAGGGGAATATTAAAGTACCAAATCTTCATCATAATGTCATTTTCCAGAACAGTTTTGTGATTTGAGGCAATAAATTCATATGCTTTCTTTGCTGTCACCTTACCCATCTGCTCATCAAACATCCATAACAGCCTGTCCTCAGAATGTCCAATCCTAATACCCCCATGTGACAATCCCTTTATATAGGAGGACCACTATGTAGCCCATTCTCCCCCCAATAGCAGGTCTGAGGAAGAGTACCAATCAGTCCCATCCATGCCACTACCATCCAGATTTTGAGCATGTGCAAGATATGTAATCCCCGGGTCAGTTAGATATTCTCTGAGCTCCTCTGAAAGGATGTACTGCGAGTTGTGCCCAGCAATGGGGTCAATGCCCACTCTGATTTTTAATCCATTATCCACCTTCCATCCCAGCTGACAGGTAATCCACTCAATAATCCTTATAAACCCATTCCAAAAATATGAAGTACCAACAATACTAAAAGTCCAACCACGAATCCAATCTTCAAGAGGTCTGTTCTTTAGCAGGAATACTTAAAGAAATGTATATTTGAGATAGCATTACAAAATGATGACATCTAAAGTGAATACACTTGAACTTTATACAAGTATATTAACTTTACGAGTCTTACCTCTTTTGTATTTTATCCTTTTGTAATGATATCTTGTAATTTATACATTACAAGATATAAAAATATATATTTGCATAGCATTCTTGGCCTGCATGATATCAAAATACATGGTATCAAAACACCATGTATTTTGATACCATTGTTTCCCAACAAGTAAGTAAATGGGTATTTTCTATTCTGGAGGAAGAACTTAAAACACAAATTATAGTTTTTAGAGGTTCAATATGTTTTTAAATATACAATTTTAATAGCCTTATGCAAAATCATATTTTTAATATTAATAATTTGGAACTGCCCTATTACCTTTACGAAAAAACAAATCGTATCATATATCATGTTTCAAATATGAAGTTGCACTTCTACTTGTATTGCTTGTTACGGAAATTTTGCTTAGACAAGAGGCCCACAATCAAATTTTCAAGCCTCTTTGCACTTGGACCAGGACAGTTATATCACCCGTGACTGGACTAGGACAGTTACATCGCCCATGAGTGAACAAGGATCACTTCCATCATCTTTATTTCCTATACAGCAACCACCAGGAACAAAACTCCCATTTGTCTGACCCAAGAGATATTTGTCTATCTTATTAAGTACGAGATCCATTCTATCAAACATCCTTGCAAAAGGAGCATTGCTTTCATTCATCTTTTCGAAATCCTTTAGACAAAGAGAACGAGGAGGTTTCTTTGGTGGAGTGTCCCATGATATATAATGCAAGTCATGATTGACAGTAGTGTTCTGAAACTCTTGAGCATTGGAAATGGCCATGTGAAAATATCCCTCCAGAGAAGAAATGAAATTCGCATAATACATTAGAACTGACCTAGGAACATTATCCCAATCCCAGATATAGAATTCAATAAATACACGAGATAATGCCATCCAAACAGAACCTACATTGTATAAAAAACAGAGTTAGATTTCTCTCATCTTATATCTCATGTGAAGATAAGAAAAAAGTTCAAAAGAACTCAACACCTCACCTGTGAACAACTTAAATGATGTAGAACACCTCTCTTTTGTGTAACCTAAAAAACATCCAACTTTTTTAACATGTACAATCCATGATCTATAATAATTGGTCTAGCTCATTGATGCCTACATATAACATTGTTGAGTACACCACTAGAGGCCGGTACCAAGCCACACATTAACCCTGTGCTATGTAGCGGGCCGTTCCGCACATTCAGATCGTTTCCCAACTCATTTGGCAGAGAATTTACTGTCTCCTCACTATAATCTTCTCTATTCTCCAAGGGACTCTTCATTATTTGATTTTGGTTTAGATGCCTTTTACATGGCGTAGTTCACATTGACCTCGGAGACTAATACGTATGGATCTCATCAAAGAAATATGCAACGCCTTATCAGTTTTACAATCACCAATGATCAGTTTTACAATGGTCGATGACCAAGGATTGAAAATTTTTTACGATAACATACAGCAAGTTGACTGGATTCCTGAAATCCATTAGTTACAACAAGAGTAAAAATGTACCAAAGTAAAAACAAGTGTTTGCTTAATCAATGCAGAAATATCATAATAAGGCTACCATGATGTGGCAAATCATACGAATTTATTTAAAAATGTGACAGAGGTCACATGGACAAAGCATAAGGAATCATTAAAAATTGTGTCAAAGGTCACATGGTCTTTGTTAAGTACCCAAGTCACACAACTTAAGAAGTAGCACCTTCCATGTTCTTTTACATTTGTCACCTCCACTAGCATCAAGAACCATGCAATGTGAATTAGCAATATCATAGAAGTTATGGGTTACTTTCCACTAGTTATGAACTAATTATGATCCATCAAGTTAGACCTCAAGTGCTCTTTCACAACCCAACATTGAATATTCAGTAAGTTTGAACTAAAACAAACTAGAAAGAGAATACATATCTCTAATGTATATGCTAGTGTTCTTCTAAGGGATAAACATGTATGTTGGGCTTCCCTTAAATAATGTGGAAAGGATCAGACTGGTAGACGATGATCTAAATATGAGCTTGGCGCCAGAAGAAATCTGGCTCAAGTACTGATTCGCAATAAGAAATATGCTTATCTAAATCCTTAGGTGGAATATTAAGCGATTTTGAAGTTTATACAAGGATTCATATTCCTCATGCTCGGATTTGCTGGAAAACTACTAAATAGGCTAAGATTTCTTTCTTTGTTCAGGTTAAAGAGGTGGTTATATGTTCATTTTCTATAAGATTTGAATATTCCCATTGCCTATTCCCTCCTTAGCCAGAATCCTTGGCTTTTCAAGGGTCTATCGCTCTTCACTTGGATGCTTTCAATAATCAATGAAACCACCTGGGGATTTGGAATTGGAATGTGAATACCTGGAAATTTGAAACTCTGTGTGAGACAAGCACCTTAGGCATTCTAGCACCCAACTTTGTCGAGGAAAAGAATGATTGCTTACACAAGATACATAGAGGGTTGCAAACTCCAAGGTAATATTTAGAACTCGAATATGAGGACGTTTAGGCCATTGTTCACATTTGTTATTATTATGCTTAGAAAGACGATTGGACTCTTCATATCGTTATTTCTACAAGATTTTGAATTACTATGTGTACTGCAGAGTGGCGCAACCAAATTTGGTCTGAATAAATGTTCTATGGATACTAGTCGTGAGGTTTTTGGTTTTAATTTGGACGATATCAGGCGTCCTTGCGCTCTGTGCAAACTTGCAAAGCCAATCTGATTATATTCAATTTATCAAGCAATATATATCTTTCAGAGCCGCCCAAACTTCCTAGTCTGTCACTTCCTCTTCTGAATTGCACCATCGATATCTCTTTGGTGTTGGGATTCAAAAAATCTCTCTATCATTTCTAGAGCAGCACATTGATCTATTGCCCAATTCACTGCATTTTCCTTCTCCCATCACCACCATGATGGCGGCCATGAAAACTAAACAGAGAAGACGCACCACCATGATGGCAACCATGGATCCTCAACGAAGGAGGCACACGATTTGTAATTTTTTTATAAATTTAATAAATACAGGGGGTGACTGCTCATTGGCTATCAACAGACCACGAAATATTGAGTAGAGTCGTCCCTTAAATAACACCTTCGGTGTAATTATAACTTTGTGTATATAAAAGAACTTCACAATAATGTTTAGAGATTACAAACACTAAGTTTAAGAAACATCATATCAATTATGTAAAATTGAAAACTAACAAATCTATCATGTATGTATGACTATTCACAAGTCTACATTTCTAATTTATTTTGTGGATTTTCGAAAGTCTTTATTTGTTAGTTGAAATCAATAGAGTAAATAAATTCATTGAACTAAATCTCTTACAATTACCTTAACCTAGTCTAAATATTCTATGTTTTCAACCTTTTCGAGCATATTTTACGTCTTATTTTGTTTGGAGTCTAGTAACAAATCTTTTAAAAAATCTTAGAATTAACATATATTAGATATGGAAATTGCATAATTTGGGTGCCATGGAGGTAACTGATGGTGTTGATTCTATATATAGAACACTTGCAAATTTGGATTCTACCAAAAAACCTTACTGGAATTCTACTAAAACCTACGGTAAAGTAGAAAGATAGACTACTCCATTATAATATCTATGACATTAATTGTAACTCTGTATAGAAAAGAATTTCACAATAATGTTTTGAGATATTGTTGATAACACTCATAGTGGACTTTATTAGTGTAATATGTTTGTGACAATTAAGCTAGATTAGATTGAGTTAAATGTATTTGCATGAAGTCTAAGTAAATCCTTTCATATATACACTTAATATAAGAGGTGTACATAATGTCTTACATGGTTACTTTATTGAATTATAAGTGTGTATAGATATGCTAATGTGATTTATTAAATTATCTTAGATTTGTTGGGATTGTATCTTAATATGATAGAGGTGTGGTCACATACATGGGTAACACCTGTACCTTAATACAACTTAATTTAAGTGTGAGCGCATTTCAATTATAAAAGGTTGAGATGATAGAAATGGTTGTTTAACTTAAATAGAAATAATAAATTCTTCATATTTAACTATGTGATATTTAACTAAATGATAACCTGCTTATGTTTCATATATTATATTCAAGCAATATAACTAATACCTATTATCAAAATATTAAAAATACTTTATAGGATAACTAAAAAATGATTTAATATTTTGATAATTATGATAATTAAATATTTTTTTTAAACCTTCACAAACTTTTTTTTAGAACTTAATAATTATAATTTACAATTTTTTAAAATTATTTTTAATTAAAATTTAAATAAAAATAATCATAATTAAATTATTATTTGGTTTTTATATACTTTCAATGATTTTTAAAAAAAAATATTAGATTTTGAAAATGTAAAAACTAAAATGCTACCACAAACATTACCTATTGGATTCGCCCCTCTCGTATATCAACTATTTGCATCACCTTTTTGTGCATTGAGGGAATAGGGAATAACATCCAAGTATAGTAGAGTGGAGCAACCCAAGAAGACATTATTTTAGTGTAATAAAAAAATTCAACTAACTAATTTTGTTTAATAAAAAAAATCCAACACGGGTGTAACACCCCGTTTTGACATTTCTACCTGAACTACTATTATATGTTGTATTTGTTTGATTGTGAGACCTCGTCGGTCTGACGACACTGTGAACATATGGTTCTATTATTTTGCCGATATATATGTGTGTGTGTGATGATAGTATTATGGTCGGTAGTCATGTTAGATATGTATCATGTGTTAATTATGTCAAATATATGGAAATTACTGAATATGGGTACGTGGATACCGTTACAGATATATGTTGAAATAATGAATGTTATGCCAGGTGCATGGCGAATGAATGAGTTTATTGTTGTCATGTTATGATGAGATATATGTGTACATATCGAGGATTATGCACGATATCCTATATTGTATGTCGAGGACTGACTTACAGGTTGAAACGGCTAAGTGATAGCTGGATCCTACGAGGTGGGAGGGCCTCGGGGACATGGACTTCGAAAGATAAAATGGTAAGCGAGTGATGCATTATTTACTTTCGTATGGTTATTATGCTGTTTATTATGATGTATGTTATGACATGGGTGGGGTAGAGTTCCAGGAAACTCAACCGCCCACATCGGTTATACGATGACAGACCGAGTACAAGTGCAACGCTGTTGTTATGCCAAGTAGACATAGTCCCTTGTTCCATTAAGGGGGGTGGAGGCTTTACCCACCGTTTATCCCCGAAACCCAGAGTCATGGGAGGGTTGTGCTACGGCGCGCTCCCCAAGGTGTGTGATGATGACTGGTGGTTGCCTGCTGGGGAAGCTTGGTCGATGTGGTCGACACTTCCGCTTACGGGTTCTAGCTGGAACCGGTCATGACTTGACATTCCAGGGTAGTCCAGCAGAGGACAGGATAGGATGTGGAAGTTAGTAATGATGTAGGTAGATAGATGTAGCGTGAAGTAGGGGTGAAAACAAGATCTAACTGTAGGTGTGTAAAACCCTGGGTTAGTATGTGTCGTAAATCAGTGATGTATGAATTGTCGTAACATGGATTTCAGTAAGCTAATGGATCATACCTTGTAAACTATGCTAAAACATGTGTCGGTAAATGATAAATTCCTTGATTATGATTGATGTATGTGAATTATTACTTTTAGTGTACTTACGTGAGGAATGTAAGCAGTAGCTACGCTTACATAACTCGCCTACATATTGTGAATTACATGAAA
>LPNX010544731.1:111009-133005 GCA_001517045.1 Pseudotsuga menziesii
GAAAAAGCAAGGAAAAACGGCAAACAAGGGCAGCAACAAAGGTGGACCTACCAGCTACCTACAGGTATTTTCCAGCATTATTATGGAAAATTCTGTTAATTAAATTTTAAAAATTTATATGCTGTGATTATCTTTGCTACCTGCACAGTTAACAGTAAATTGTTAGAAGTAGATAAAACAGATTTATAGATTTTCAAACTGTATATATAAAGTGAATTTTCTTACTGTAAATAAAAGTTAAAAGAGACCTAGTTGGGGGCTCTACAACGGGGTTATAGTTTAGATAATTAAAAATAAAAAGTGATATTTATATTAAAAGTATATGTAAAATTACAAAAGAGAATATTGGTTTTTTGGTTCAAGATCATAACAAAGGCAGCAAAGAACGAAGAGACCTTATAGACCAAAGAAATAGACAAACATGGAAAAAAACAAAGCTTCAGCATGAAGCCAATAAACACAAACAAGAAAGTGGACTAAAGGAGCAAAAATGAGCTGCCAAGTGACTCTTCTAATCCAAAATAAAATTAAGGGAAGAGGATCTACATGTTGAGATGAGAGAACATCACCATTCCAAAGTTCAAAATAATGTAACCTTTAGCTACATCTAGAGCCTTCTTAGAGAGCTCATCCACTTCCCTGTTGTATCGCTTGAGGATATGAGAAAAGGAAATTTCTTGGAATTAAATGATCAACTGATGGATAATATTTATCCAAGGGGAAAGATAAAGAGTGGATTTGTTGCAATATTTATTTACCCAGTCAACGATCACTTTAGCATCGCCATATATATCAATGCCATCTAACTGCTTGAATTTCAAGAAATATAAGGTCATCCATAAGGCCAAAACTTCACCTTTAGAGTTTGAACCAGCCCCACATCCATAATTTGAATAATTTTTTTTTGTCCATCCATATAGCATCTCCAACTCCGCATTTGGAATGATCAAGTTGAGATGCAACATCGAAGAAAGCACTATACTTTTCATAAAGTAATGGAGGATCTGGATGAGAAGATGCATGGACTGATGAAGTGGGTTGTTGCACTGCAACAACTTCTTTGAAAACAACAACAAAACGAGACCCTATCAAGGAGATAGGAAGAGAAGAACCTTCAAAAATCTTTTTATTCCTATATTTCCAAATTTCCCAACACACAAAACAGGGAAGAGATGTCCATTCGCTACTTGTTGATTTCTAGTCCTTGAAACATTCTGCTAATGAGTCCCCAAACCATGCTTCTGGGATCTTACAAATCCTATAGACAAAAGACCAAATGAATTTTGCAAAGTGACAAAATACAAATAAATGCATAATTGTTTCCTCAGTACAGCCGCAAAGAAGATATAAACCAGGCCCACATTGACCCCTCCTACAATAGCTATCCCAATTCATAATATTGTTTTCCAAACACAGCCAATTGGAAAGGGTGATTTTATAAGGAATATTCCCTTTCCATAAAGAGTTGAACCACCAATTCGTTTTAACAAGATGATCCTCAAATAGTGTTTGGTATGCTCGATTAGATGAAAGAACACCACCTTGACCATTATAAGACCATTTTAAAACATCTGGTGAGTCTTCGAGTTGGTTAAAGCCTCTTTGTAATCCCAAAATGTACTCATCCCATTCTGACTCCATGTCACCTGAAAGTCGTAGTTGGTTAGCCGAAAATCAACCATGTGAAACCACACTTAAAGAATCGCAAATTGTAATGTGGCTTAACTTGAAATATCCTTTAGAGTGAAGAAACAAGATAAGATGATCAGAAAGCCTGAAAATATTTGGGCCTCCTATAATTGGATCCTACCCAACCACGATGTTTTGACCATTCCCTGGAACCCAAGCTAACTAGTTCCCCAAAATATCAAAACCATTGGTCAAACCCCCTCTGACCGCTTTATCCTTGCATCTTAACCAATGATAGATAGATTGGGATTTAATATATTTTGGTTTTTAGCAGCTTGGTCCATAAAGTGTGGCCAAATATGGCAAGCCGAAGACTCCTTGCCAAAAGAGATTTAGAAAATAAAAAGGTATTTTTTATAGCACAGCCACCCAAACCTTTTGGACAGGCCAGGCGTTCGCAACTAACAAGGTGCAATTTTGTTTTATTACCATTACCTAACTAGATAAAGTGGAATATTCTTTTTTGGATTCTACTTAAAATCGATTTGGGAATTTTACATAGATCCATCCAATAGACAGCCATGTTCTCAAGCACTAATTTAGCCAGGATAAGACGCTCGCCTAAGGAGAGCCAACACCAACACCAATGGTTAATTCTTTTATTGAACCTTCTCAAAAGCCAATGTCATTCCTAAGTAGAGTAACCATTTGGTTTAATGAAGTATCCCAAATACTTTGATCCATTTGATAAAGGAGATACAATCAAAGGAAAAAAGGATGTTATGTCTGAAATTTCATGTTGGTCCAAGTTATTTTCCAAAAACATGGATTTATGTACATTGATAGACATACCTGAAAATCTGCAGAAAATATTGATTAATTGATGATAACTCCCCCATTCACTAGTTGAGCCAATACCAAATATCATGATATCGTCGACGAACAAAAGATGTGTAATAGATAAGTTAGAGCCAAATTTGATACCATGAATTTTTCCATCCAATTTTTTCTTTGCAATCAGCCTACTAAGTCCCTCAATTACTAATAATAAGAGAAGAGAGGATAAAGGGAAAATCCCTGGAGAAGACCCCTTGATGCAGAAAAAAAAATATGTAGGACTACCATTGATAAGAACTGCATAATTTACTAAAGTAACACACTCCATAATCCATTTGATCATTATGTAGGGGAGGCTAATTTGCATTAGGATCAAACGAAAAAATACCCAATGAACTTTATCATATGCCTTATGAAGGTCCAACTGAAGGATCATCACCTTTTGATTCCTTTTATTAATGCTATCGAAAACTTCTTGAGTAAACCCAATGGCCTCTAAAATCTGCTTGTTCTCCAAAAAAACAGATTGCTCTAGGGATATGAAACTAGATAAAGTAGGATTCAACTGAATTGCAATAATCTTCGATATTAATTTATAGCAAAGTTGCACAAATAAATTGGTCTATAATCCTTGAAATCCACTGGCATTGAATTCTTGGGAATTAAAGTAATAAAGGTGGATTTTAGCGCAACAAAGACTGAACTTGTCGGCCTGGATTCCTCAATGGTGTCCAAAATAACTTGATCCATAAAAACAAAAAAAATCAAGACACAACTCCAAGGTCCAGCCATCTGGTCCTAGACTCTTGGATGTCACCGAAGATTCCAGAGCCTCTTCAACTTCAATAAGAGTCGCTGGAAAGAACATATTGTCGCCTTCCTCCTTAGGGAAAAATCTAGGATATTCCTTGATCACACTAATTTTCTCTTGAACTGAGAAGCCCTCAAGGTATTTATATAAATGTTTTAAATGAGAAGAGGCTAAAGCCATAAGATTACCTTGATCCGAGATAATATTGCAATTATCATCTTGTAAATCCCAAATTGAGTAACATTACTTCTATTCTCTACAAATTTATGAAAAAACTTTGTATTTTGGTCACTTGCTTCTAACCAAGTAACCTTACTCTTCAAGCGCCACTTCTCTGCATGGAAATTCAAAATCTTTAATTTTTCATGTTCCCATTTCAAGAGGTTTTCCATATCATGTTGGGATAAAAAACCATCACCCTTTCCCGTAGAGATGACCTCGATATGCTTTTCAATATTGAGAAGATCAAACTTACCGCGAGCCCAATGCTCCTTTTCCCATTTAATGACTAAGTCCCTTAACTTTCTGAGTTTTTTCGAAAGCTTATCCATGGGATGAGAACAAGAGGAAATGATCCCCTTTTTCCCAAACATCTTTAATGAACTTTTTAAATTCTACTTCTTTTAACCAGCTATGGTTGAATTTGAAAGGGTATTTTTGCTATTTCCCTTGAACTCGAAGTGACAAATGATCAGATAATGGTCTGAAATTCTTGTACAATCCACCCAAGGTCTGAACTGAAAAACCTTCCTGAAGAGAGATTCATTGAGAAGAAATATATCCAACCTCTTCGCATTACCATGTAAGCCACATCGACCATTTCTCCAAGTAGGGAACAAAGGGAATGGTTCAAGGTCAACCAAATCAACTTTTTCAAACATGTCCTGAAAGAAACCCCCCCCCCCCCCCCCCCAGTCGATCGAGATGGGCTCTCGAACCCCAAATTTCATAAGCGGACCAGGTGAAATTTAGATCCCTCACCATAATTAAGTTTGGCAGATGAAGAATACCATCTGATACAACATTATTCCATAAAATTTATTTTTCCTGGTATGGCCCATAAACATTAAGTATGTTTACTTCTTTTTGAAGCCCCAACGTTTTACCTGTTAAAAGGATGTCATCAGAAACCAAGTAAGCTTTCAAATTTAATTTACAAGGGTCCCAGGCCACCAGAAGACCCCCTGAGTGACCATCTGAGCTAGTAGAAACCACCTCCCAATCTTCCTTGAGGCCAAATAAACATTAAACATTAAGTATGTTTACTTCTTTTCGAAACCCCAACGTTTTACCTGTTAAAATGATGTCATCAAAAACCAAGTAAGCTTTCAGATTTAATTTACAAGGGTCCCAGGCCACTAGAAGACCCCCCGAGTGACCATCTGAGCTAGTAGAAACCACCTCCCAATCTTTCTTGAGGCCAAATAAAAAAAACTGGGATTTGTCATTAGTAACCCTTTCGATATGTCAATCTCAACCAACATGCGTCCATAGCGCTTATCAACACCAAATAAGATTTTATCCTCCACATGCAGAAAACAACTAATATGGTTGTCGATGGCTTCAAAATCCTCCTTGTTCTAGAGCACAAGAGGAATCCCAAGAAGGAAACCCCAAATATGTCTAAACTTAATACCCTCCGAAGCTGGGTCAAAACCATAGTGCCTCCTCTTCAACATCAGGCTACCATGACCTTTCAACCAAGTTTTCTCTATAATAAGAGTCTCGTGGTCCTCTTGATGAAAAAAAATCCATGCCAACACTTCTGGGAGGCTGACATAGCTGGGCAGTAACTGATAATGGGAGCCCAAGTAGTCACCAACGAACTCTCAATATCGCGCCAATCCATGAATTTATAGCTAAACTTTCCTATAAAGGCTCTCAAAGAGAGACAAACAATCTCTTCTAGGACCAGTCCATGGCCTATAACCATCTTGTCCTCATCATGCCTTAATTTCCATTTCCTATACTTCCCACCCAATTTCTTCCTTTGGACATGAGAATCTTGAGCAGTGGCGGCATTATTCTCTTAACAAAGAGCACCTGGGAGGGTTTCTAGATGAACAGAAAGACTAGAGCCATCTGGAAACAAACCCTTTTCAGGAACTATGACGGGGTTTGTATCGTTGGCACGTGCACCCCCACTTGGCAGTGCCCGAAACCCTAAACACTTCTGAAGTTGCCTTTCCGAGCACATAGAAAACCTGGGAAAAAATACCAATAAGATATTATGGTGCTACCACTACTTTTTGTCCAGAACCAAAGAAGTGGTCAGGCGCTGGGGGAATATTTTGATTCTTCAAGAAAGGGAAAGCCATGATTGGATTTCCAAAATAATGGCCCACTCACAACCCTTGTATAGAGACAAAAATAGCAACTTGGCCATCCCTATCACTAACCAGCAATGGAAAGCAACAAAACCCTACTCTCAAATACGGAAACCCTGTAGATAAATAAGAGAAAAATGTTGACATAATTCTCACCCTAATGCAGTAAAACGACTAGAACTAAGTGCGTTACATATTTTCACCATATCCAGAGGAACCGCCATTGCTCCTCCATTTTCGCTTCGACCGCCATTTCTGCTTTATAGTACACCTTCATATTCTCACATAATGACACTATTGCCAAAAAAAAAAAAATTGCTTTATATGATTATGCTCACACGTATATATAAAAGAATATGCAACTTAATAATTATGAAGGTCCTACTTCATGCTATTTTTTGTTTTTTGAAAATGATCACATCAAATAAAAATGTATAAAGTAAATGTATTGAAAATAATCATAGCATATAGGTTTGACATGATAGGACTTGCATTTAATATAGATATTTACATGCCAATGTATAAAATTTTATAATTTTTTTTTGTTTTTTATTTAATTTATAAAAAAAACAGAAAACCAAATAAAAAATGGTTACATCTAACTTTTAAGCCAATCAAATAAAAGATAAATTTGAATTAAACAAATTTATAATAATAAAAAATGGATTTTTTTTATGTCCCAAAGTTAGACATTGGATAAATTGGACAAACATATTTATTTTTGCAAACTAATATAAAGTCAAAATTATTTGACTATAAAACCATTGCAATATACCTACCTTGGTATATATAATAATTTGTATAATATATAACATTTTAACACGCATTATTTATAATAATATTTGTATAATATATAACATTTTACTACACATTAAACATTATTAATTATTATGGACTTCTTTATACATCACGAAAACATGTTGCTTTTTCACAATAATGGTTGTCATCTTTCTCAAAATAGCTCCTGCTACTATACGGTGGAAGAAATCTCGTAACATTGGCCTTGCACCAGTGGTGATTGCTGCATTGGGTTTTTTATATGGTGTAGGTATGGTATTTTATATCATCTTTAGCCATTTCTTCTATTTGTAGCTGGGTTGTGGGTTGTGTACCAATACCAAAGCAGAGCTCTTGGCACTCTGGGGCCTCCTTTATGCGGCGTCGAAGATGGGGTTTCCTAGCTTTAAGGTGTTAGGTGATTCTTTGACTATTATTAACTAGATTTTGCGGATTGACAAGCTTCAGGTATTGGAACTTCAACACTGGTGCAACCACACGTAAGAGCTCGGAGACACCTTCCTATCTTTTGAATTCCAACATATATATAGGGAGCATAATTCACTTGCTAACAGTTTGTCCAATGAAACACTCAGACTCAGATTAAGTTAGCTTACTGTTGTTGAATATCTGGATGATTCACCCATCGGGTTGACTACATTCGATATTTTTTTACTGTTTGTAGTACTGAACCTTTTTGGGCCTACTGTTGCAAGCACCGGGGGTTTTTTGGTATTTTGGCTCCAGACTCATGATGAAGGAGTTCACAGTTTTACTTTGGGGCTGGTTTTTTTCTCTAAACTGATATTTTTTTGATGTACAGTGGATTACTTCTTTTATCGGAGTTTTTGTATATCTGTGATATTTTTGCATACTTAGCTCCTTTGACATATTGTTATCAGTGGGATGTTTTAGGACCATTAACTATGCTGGTGGCATTTGTTTATTTATTATTAGAAACTGTTTAATTTCTAAATTTGCAACCTTTTTCTTTTAATTTCAAAAGAAACGATCTTTTTTCTCCTTGAAAAAATATGTCTCAAACTAAAAGAGTTGTCTTTCTCGTTCAACTTTCTTGCAAACATGGATGAAAATTTATATATTTAACATTAAACCTCCTCCTAGAGCATCATGAGGTAATTTCTAAATCCTACTTCTTGCATATTTTCTTTCTTTTTATTATGTTATATGAACAAAACCTTTTTTACTTATTACAAAAGTGAGAGTATAAACAATACATGGTTAAGTGTTAAAATTTATTTCCCAAGCTCGATTCCATTCTCTTTATTTGGATCTTTGTTTATTGGATGGTCTCGGGAGAAGCCAAATTTATGTACAATTGCTTCAAGTTTTCCCTAAAAGTTAACATATATTGATTCTAATACGTATGTCCAATTAGCTTGGGGGATCTTGCTTTCTTTGTGTTTTATTCATATTTGTGTAACCCTTTTGTTAGTCTCCCCCAAGGAAGAGGGCTTCCCATTTTTGGGTTGAAAGGAATGAGATTGAGGGGGATCATTGTTTCTAACACTAGAACTACTTTTCTTAGGGGATTTTGCAACTTCTTAAAGGCGTGTTATTCATCTTTTCCTTGAGGTTTTGTGGGGATGGTCTCTGCATGTCCCTAAACCTTCTTATTTTTCTTTGACTAGTGGGAAACCATCAAGTGGAGCCTGGATTACCTCTTGCTTCTTGGATTTACTCCCCCCTGCAAGAGTCTAGAGGGTAAATAGAGCTACAATTTGCTTCGGGCACATTGACTTAAGTAATCAATTTCCAAGCATGTTTGACAACAGAAGGAAATACTTTAATAGAATAAATCTTGGAGCTACTGAGATTCTTTCCAACCCAACAATACATTGTCAAAGAGTCGTGCATTGAGATCTAGTTTAACACAAATTCTTGCAAATGAGAATAAACCATCTTTCTCCTTTTCTCCATCATCACAAATGTAATTCCTAAAGGGTTCATGATTTGATGTTGTTAATGGGATTAAACTGTGGAGACCAAGGAGGTAGGAAGAGGCCCTCTTGGTCCCAAGACCACGGGCCTCCATTTAAAATCTATTGCTTCCTAGCTTAGTTTAAAAATAGAATAATTAAAAAATACTTGTCACAAAATTTGACAATAAAATCTTGTCCTTAATTGGCTCTCAACTATTCCATAAGCAAATTAGCTAGCAAGGCATAAATCACTAAATTGGTGAACTAATGTCAACTTTGAATAGTGTTCAATATTTTATTATAATCATTCCACTTGGAGGAGAACTACTCGAGAATCATCAATATCCATTTTAAACCAATCACTATTAATCTCTTTGAGCCTTCTCCTAGCCTTCATGTTGTTGGAATTCCTGATCTAAGGGCTTCCCTGAATGAATTTCCACCCTAAGACTCCATTGACATGCATAAACTACTTCAAACTTTTATAATTTATTTTATATGACTTGTAGGTTCCACTAAAATTATCTCTCTTTTCGTGGGGAAACAACTCTTCCTTTGTGTGAATGGATAGAACAAGAACTCTAGTTGTGCACATGTGTCTGTTTCCTTTACCATAGTCATTCCAATAATTAAAAAAAGTGGCCTTAAAGGGGTTGTAACAGTTATTGTTTGGTATTAAGGATTGTTGAATGAAATTGGCATTGATGTCAAAAGGAGTCCAGTAATGACAAAGGAATAAGTGATGACACAATGGCAGGGCAAGCGATGGCATATGTGATATGTATGTGATGAGGATAGAAAGACACACGAGAAGATTCAACGAGGGGATCAAGTCCAATGAAACTAAATTTATTGATCGATCCTGTGATTAATCGATGCAGGTTCGTGGAGTTGCAATCATCTTGTTTAGCAGAGGTTGGACGGCTCAGATTGTATCAAGAGAATAGATCGACGACGGGAAAAGGATCCGCAAATTAAATGTGCATGGGAAATAACAATCCAGAGCGCCAAAGTGAAGTTCTTTTTTTGATAATTGATCAACGAACAAGGAGTATTCCGCAAAGCGATCGACGGTTCACAGGATTTGCGGAAGACGAATTACGAAAGAAATTTTCGAGAAAAGAAGAAATGTATACCCACAATTCGCAATCCACAATTGCGGAAGGAAGGAGTTTCCGATTGCGGAAAGGTCGTTGCGAAAAGATAATTGCGGAAGCAATTTTTGATTAAAATCAAAATGCACATCCGCAATCTACAACCCGCAATTACGAAAGGAATAAGTTCCCGCAAATTGCGAAAAGGTGGTTCGTAAAAGTGAATACAAAAAGGTCTATTGCGGAGAGTTTGTTGTATAAAGGACGTTGCGGAAAAGCAACTGCGGAAGGTCATGACTGATCAATTAAACAGAGTTAAAAAAGACAAACAGAGAAGTAATTTTGAATTAGTTTGTTTGTCTATGAAGAGTCACGATAAAGATATGTGACTGTTGGATGAAGAGATATGTTTGAAGGTATATAAACAATGATTTAAACCTTCAAATAAGTTTCTCTATACATTCAATTAGTAGATCGATTGATGTAGACCAGTCAGAGATCAAATTATCATATAAAGGAGGTTGGGAGGCGCTAGGGCAGGAAATAGGCCTACAAGGGGGTCGTAGCCTCCTTCCAGTGGTAACTGGTAAACAGGGTGTCATAGCATCCTTTCAGTATTAGCTGATAAAATAGGGTGTCATAGCATACTTTTAGCAGCAACTGATAAAATAGGGGGTTGTAGCCTCCTTCCAGTAGTTGTTGGTAAATAGGGTGCAGTACCATCCTTTTCTGTAGTAGCAGGAAAACACTATTTGTAAATATGATTTTGCAGTAATAGGAAGTATTGGTGGTTTACCCAATTGGGCTTCCACGATAAATTTGTGTTCGGTGTGTTTTTGTTGATCATGTGTGTTAATAAATTAATTAAAAGTGGTGTTAATTGTTAAAAGTTATCAATATTGATTCACCCCCCCCCCTCTCAGTATTGTCCAATATTTCAACAATTGGTATCAAAGCGGGATCCTTCACTACAGTTTAATCAGTGGAAGGAAGATCCTATTAAAAACCACTATGGATCAACAAGAAGGGTTAGCCACTAACAAACCTCCATTATTTATGGGAGACAATTATGCATACTGGAGTGTAAGAATGAAGTTTCATCTATTGTATCTTGGATACAAAGGCTAGAGGTCTGATGAAAGAGAATATAAAGTACCTGACAACCTACGTATAGACAGAGATTAGCTAGACCAATACGAGGCCAATGCAAAAGCCTTGAATGCAATTTTGAGTGGTTTAACAAATTCAATATTTGTAAAATTCATGCAATGCAAGACATCCAAACATGCCTGGGAAAAACTAAAATGTGTCTATGAAGGAGCGCCCAAAGTCAAAGACTTCAAACTTCAAACATATAAAGGAAAATTTGAAAGCCTAAAAATGAAGAGGAAGAAAATATTGCAGAATATATTCTAAGAGTAGATGAAATTGTTAATGTTATTAGAGGTATTGGAGGAGAAATAAAGGAGAAAGAAGTGGTCGACAAAGTACTAAGAACCATGCCAATGAAGTATGACTCAAAGGTATCCACTCTATAAGAACAAGATTATCTTAAACTTATGACAATAGATGAAATACATGGAATATTCATTGCCTATGAGATGAGAACATGACAAAATGGATCATCAAAGAAATAAGCATCATTTAAATCCTTATCCAATAATCAATATGAGAGCCTAGATGATGAAGAAGCTCTTTTCATCAAGAAGCTTGAGAAGGGTATTGGCAAATACGAAGGAAAGCTACCTTTAAAATGTTTTAACTATTGAAGCATTGGACATTTTTCTAGTAAGTGTTCTTACCCAAAACAAGAAGATAGTGATGATGAAGAACCTTGTTGTCATAAGAAAGATCAAAATAGTAAGACCATGTACAAAAAGAAGTTTAAGAAAAATAAGAAAAAATTATTCCAAAGAAGAAAATGAAGATGAAGAGATAAGTGAAGATGTTGAAGTCTTATTCATGGGATTAGAGAGTGAAATATCTGAAGAAAAAATGGAAGGTGTGGTAGATCTCAAAGTAGAACTTGTAAGTTCTCTTGAAGAATTAGGGAAGTATAAAAGGATGTACAAAAAATCAAAAACTCATATGGCATAATTTGAAGAGAAAAACAATGATGCAGAAAGAAGTATTGCTGACTTAAAAAATCAGTTTTTGGTAGTCAAAAAGGTTGAGAACATCTGGAACATGAGCTAAAAAGGAGAATACAAGAATCTGAGAGGCTTGAAGAAGAGATTGTGCGCCTTAGAAAGAAGTTGGATGAAGAAACTATCAAATTCAAAGT
The DNA here is from genome assembly GCA_001517045.1 of Pseudotsuga menziesii. Classification (NCBI taxonomy): domain Eukaryota; kingdom Viridiplantae; phylum Streptophyta; class Pinopsida; order Pinales; family Pinaceae; genus Pseudotsuga; species Pseudotsuga menziesii. Next base: position 122,712 of record LPNX010544731.1, read on the forward strand.
TTGAGAACAACTCAAAAACTTTAGATGAAATCTTAAGTGTCCAAAGACCATCAAGCAATAAATCTGGATTAGGATTTGAGAAAGAAAAGAAACCAGGATATTCTTCTTGCACAAACCAAGATGGAAATAAAAAAAGGTTATGCTATTGCACTCAAGAGCCAAATTAAAAGGGAAGAAAGTAAGAAATCTGCTCCTCTCTTACAAAGAAAAGATATGATGCCTAAAAGACCAATGACAAATAGACATCAACAATTTTTTTAGGAAATTTTTACACATGTAACAATTTTGGACATATGGCTATAAATTGTAAACTAATGGTTCCTATTGAGAGAGGCATTACACCACAAACTTTCTTCTATAAGAAAAATGGTAATAGAAGAAATCTAGAAGGAAGAAACTATAATTCTTTTACTCCTCTACAGAGTTATAGTATGGAATGCTACAAATGTGGTAATTAAGGACACATTGCTAGAAATTGCAAACTAGTGATTCCGATGGATGCCACCTCAAAATCGCAAGACAAAAAGGAGAGGAAGGCTTGGAAGAAGAAAGATGGTGTAGAATGTTCATTAGCTCTATGTGCTACAAAAAAAAATCTATGGCATGTGGACAGTGGATGCTCAAAACACATGACAGGAGACCCAAATAAATTTATAAGCCTAAAAAGAAATCAAAAAGGAAAAGTCACTTTTGGAGATAATTAATTTATCCTCTAAAATAATTGGGAAAGTTACAGTGGCTATTAGAGACAAAATGAAAGTTGAAAATGTTTTTCTTGCAAAGAACTTAAAACCTAATCTTTTAAGTGTGAGACAAACATGTGAGCAAGGACACATATGTATATTCGATTCCAAGAAATGTGAAATCATAAGAAAAGATTCAGGAAAACATGTTGGGACTGTTGTAATAACTCCAAGCAATTTGTATATTCTAGAAAATCAAGAACAATGTTATATGAGTTAAATTGATGAAAGTTTGTTATGGCATAGGAGGATGGGGCACCTAAAATTTGACAATATTGTAAAAATTAGTAAGAAGGGGGTTGTAATAAATTTGCCAAAGATCATACAACCACCAAATTATGTTTGTAGACATTGTCTTCATGGGAAACAAATGGGAACAACCTTCAAGGTCAAAGAACATACAACCTCTCGGCCATTAGAAATAATTCACACTAATCTTTGTGGACCAACAAGGACTAAAAAACTTTCAAGGTGGATATTACTTTATGTTATTAATCAATGATTATACAAGGATGACTTGGGTGGCATTTCTTAAAGATAAATCAGAATCCTTTATGAAATTCAAATCCTTCAAAGCACTTGTTGAGAATCAAGCAAATCGCAAGATTAAATGTTTAAGATCAGATAATGGTGGAGAGTTCACCTAAAATGAATTCAATGAGTTTTGTGAAATTCATGGAATCAAGAAGCAGTTTTCAACAGCAAAAACTCCTCAGCAAAATGGAGTAGTTAAGAGAAAGAACAGGACAGTCCTGGAAGAGGCTAGAACTATGCTTAATGAAGCAAAACTTCTTGATGGCTATTGGAGAGAAGCAATATATACAACTGCCTATATACAAAACAAAGGACAACTCAGAGTGAATAGTGACAAGAATCCTTATGATCTATGGTTTGGAAGACTAGCTTCAGTTAAATATTTTAAAGTCTTTGGAAGTAAATGCTACATAAAAAGAGAGAAGATGATAATCTAGGAAAGTTTGACTCTAAAATGGATGAAGGCATATTTCTTGGATATTCTTCCACCAAAAGGGCATACAGATGTTATAATCTAAAGTCACGCAAGATCATAGAAAGTACAAATGTAACTGTTGATGATACTAAGTCAAGAAGAATACAATTCCAAGAGAGTGAGGATGTTGAAGAAACTGATGATGAAGAAATAGATGATAAACAAAAAGAAGAAATTTCACAAGAGGAGGATACTCTTGAAGAAGAAGAAGAAGAAGAAGAAAGGGTAGAAAAATAAGACTCACAGGAAAGTGGAGGTGAAGACTCTCCAAGATCTGATACAAAATCTCCATCTAGGAGAATACAAAAGAATCATCCTGAGACACAAATCATAGGCGACAAAGATGTTGGAGTCAGTACAAGAAGGAAACTACTATTTAATGAACAAGCCTTATTATCAGTGGTGGAACCTAAGAACAAAACATAATCTAGCAAAAATGATGATTGGATCAAAGCCATGAATGAAGAGTTGGGTCAAATTGTGAAGAACCAAACTTGGCAACTAGTTCCAATACCTGGAAACAAGAATATTGTAGGAACCAAGTGGATCTTCAAAAACAAGTTAAATAAAAATGGTGAAGTGATAAGAAACAAAGCAAGGTTAGTATGTAAAGGATATGCTCAAGTGGAAGGTACTAGTTTTGAAGAAACCTTTGCACATGTAGCAAGACTTGAAGCAAGCATAATGTTTTTGGCATTTTCATGTTATGCAAACTTCAAAGTATATCAAATGGATATCAAGTTTGTTTTTTAAATAGGAAACTAGAAGAAGAAGTCTATATCGAACAAACTAAAGGATTTCTATTATCAGAGAATAGATACTGTGTTTGCAAACTAAAAAAGGCACTCTATGGTCTCAAGCAAGCCCCAAGAGCATGGTTTTCAAGTCTAGATAACTACTTGAAGCAACAAGGATATAAAATAGGATCCACTTATAGTAATCTCTACATAAAGGTTGAAGATAAGAATATGATCATTGTTATTGTTTATGTGGATGATATCATATTTGGAAGAAATTTGCAAATACTAAGTGTAAACTTTGCTTCTGAAATGAAGAAGGAATTTGAAATATCAATGTTGGGTGAATTAACATTCTACTTAGGATTACAAGTCTATCAGCCTAACAAAGGAATATTCATTTCTCAAACAAGTACATCAAATATATGCTTAAGAAGTTTAAGATGGGAGACTCCAAGCTTGTGAATACTCCTCTTATCACTGGTTGTAAACTAAGCAAAAATGATGAGTCCTTAAAAGTGGATCATACCATGTATAGATCTATGATAGGTAGTCTGCTATATGTAATAGCCACAAGACTAGATGTAATGCAAGTTGTAGGATTGGTTGCTAGATTTCAATCGACTCCCAAAGAAACACATGTGGCTGCAATAAAAAGAATCTTTAGATATCTAAAAGGCACTATGAATTATGGTTTATGGTACCCAAAATGTCAAGACTTCACTTTAAAAACATTCACTAATGAAGATTGGGCAGAAAGTATTGATGACCGAAAGAGTACCAGTGGAGTAGCATTATTTTTGGGAAATTGTTTGGTATCATGGTTAAGCAAGAAACAATCTTCCATAGCACTATCTACAACAGAGGCTGAATATATTGATGTTGCATAATTGTACTAAAGTCATTTGGATGAAGCAGACATTAGAAGACTTACTTGTGAAGTATGAGCATCCAATAGCAATAAATTGTGACAATACAAGTGCCATAAGCATATTCAAAAAATCATGTCATGCACTCCAAAACAAAGCACATACCGATAAAATATCACTTTCTAAGAGTTCAAGTGTCTCAAAAAGTGGTCATATTGGAATATATTAATACTAAAGAATAGATTGTTGATATATTCACTAAGCCACTGCCCAAAGAAAAATTTGAGCATCTTAGGCATAGGTTGGGATTAATCTCCTTATAGTAAAAAAAGGGGAAGAGGAAGAAAAAGAAGCATGCCAAGGGGAGATATGTTGACAGAGGGAACTGTCAGAAGGAAACATTTGTCATCAATGTCAAAGGGGGAGAATGATTTAATGTTGCCATCAATTCCAAAGGGGGAGAATGTTGAATGAAGTTGTCATTGATGTCAAAAGGATTTCAGTAATAACAAAGGAATAAGTGATGACATGACGGAAGGGCAAGCAATGGCATATGTGATGTGGATAGAAAGACACATGAGAGGATTCAATGAGGGGATCAAGTCTGACCAAACTAAATTGATTCTTTATCCTTTGATTAATCGACGCAAGGTCGTGGATTTGCAATCAGCTTATTTAGTAGAAGTTGGACAGCTCAGATTGTATCAAGAGAATATATGGACGGCAGGAAAAGGATCCAAAAAGTAAATGTGCATGGAAAATAACATTCTAGAGTGTCAAAGTGAAGTTCCGTGTTTGATAACTGATAAACAAACAAGGAGTATTCTGCAAAGTGATTGACAGTTCACATGATTTGTGGAAGACGAAATGCAGAAGCAATTTTCGAGAAAAGTTGAAATGCATACCTGCAATCCGCAATTGCAGAAGGAAGGAGTTTCCAATTGTGGAAAGGACATTATAGAAAGATAATTGTGGAAGCAATTTTCGAGAAAAGTAAAAATACACATATGCAATCCGCAACCCGCAATTATGGAAGGAATAAGTTCCTGTAAATTGCGAAAAGGTCGGTTCAGAAAACTGAATGTGGAAAGGCCTGTTGCGGAGAGTTTGTTATGGAAAATCAACTACGGAAGGTCTCGACTAATAAATTAAACAGTGTTATAAATGACAAATAGAGAAGTAATCTCGAATTAGTTTGTTTGTCTATGAAGAGTCACGATGAAGAGATATGTTTGAGGGTATATAAACAATGCTTTAAACCTTCAAATAAGTGTCTTTGTACATTCAATTAGCATATCGATTGATGTATACCATTCAGAGATCAAATTATCATACAAGGGAAGTTGGGAGGCGCTAGGGCAGGAAACAGGCCTGCAAGGGGGTCGTAGCCTCCTTCCAGTGGTAACTGGTAAACAAGGTGTCATAGCATCCTTCAGCAACAGCTGATAAAAAAATGTCTTCTAGCATCCTTTCGACAGCAACTAATAAAATAGAGGGTCGTAGCATCCTTCCAGTAGTTGTTGGTAAATAGGGTGTAGTACCATCCTTGTTTGTAGTAGCATGAAAAAACTATTTGTAAATATAATTTTGCAGTAATAGGAAGCATTGTTGGTTGACCCAATTGGGCTTCCACAATAAATTTGCGTTCTATGTGTTTTTGTTGATCATGTGTGTTAATAAATAAATTAAAAGTGGTGTTAAATGTTAAAAGTTATCAATATTGATTCCCCCCCCCTCTCAGTATTGTCCAATATTTCAACAAGGATGACACGAGGTTCAACTTTAATCCGCTTATATATGCATGGGTTACAAGATCATCTAATATAATCTCTTCTATTGCAACCACATATTCAACCACTACCTCAAAGTTATCCATAGAAACTTTGGAAACCAAACATCATGCTAAAAAACTTATCATTTCTCATCATTATATCCTAACTCGTTTATATATATATATATAATGAATGTTTATAGATTGACATATTTTTAGAAAGACTTATAAACATAATTATAATGTTAATGGATTGACATTTTCTTAAATAAACTTATAAATATAATTTTAATATTTATAGATTGGCATTTTCTCTCTTAAGAAAGACTTGTAAATATCATTTTAATATTTGTAGAAAGACTTTTTCTCAATATTATTATAGACTTCTTTGAATTTGGAATATATGTATAAGGAGATGGATTAACATTTCTTTCTTTATTTTTATTTTTTTTATAGAAATGGTTATTATATTAAAAGAGTGTTATATAAAAAATCTAACTTAACAAAATATATATAAATAAATAGTAATAATAATAATAATAACAATAATAAGCAATAATAATATAATAATAATTAGTGGAAATGTGTAACTTTTTATAAAGACTTGTATTAGAGGCCATTTAAATGATTATATATACGGGCAATTCTATCTTGTAAAATACCATATCTTATCTCATAGTTTTATACATCTAGTATTTATCCAAATGGATTTTTATATATTATTCCAAGTATTTTGGTAATATTTGTGTGAGCAAACTTCTCTTCGGCTCATTTGGTATCAGAGCGATCCGACCCTCGACCATTATTGACACTTTGTGTAATTTGGTTTTTAACCATTATCCCATGGTTTCCCTGAAATTGTGGTCTTTGACCAAGAAGGAAAAAGAGAAGAGGTAAGACAATAATAAAAAACAAAACAAAAAGGAAAGGAAAAAAAAGGTAAAAGAAAAAGAAGAAAGGAATCATTTGAATGGAAAAGGACCCCAAAAAAAAAAAGTAAAGTCACATGTAGTTTGTAAAACCACACGCTATGTTTGAAAGTTTCAAAATTTTATTAATTATATAGATATTTTTTATCAAATTTTAATAATTTGTTATTTTATATTGGCATAATATTATTATTGCTTTTAATAATAGTAATTATAATTATTAGGAAATAAAATTATTGAAGAGTATAGTATACTGTACAAGATAAAAGATGTATTTCTTTGATGTAGCTTGGGATAAGAAGCATAAAAAAATGGAGTCTCATGACAAAAAACAAGGAAGATTCCCGCAAAATTTTGAAAAGTATGCAGATCCCATATTAAAAACTTATGGGATTATTCAAGAAAAGTATTATATGCATCGTTATTTTCCCAACAATGAAGAAGAATTGCATAAATGTTGACCTACAAAAGCAATTAATACTTTCATAATCATATATAATTGAAAATAGCATGCTTCTTTCTGAGGAGAAATATGAGCTTAAGAACCTACAACTATTTGTTGATGATTACAAGGTCATATCTCAATTCAGTGTCGTTTCATTGGATTGGGCCAAGGTTGATATAACTCTATGGTCACCTTGGTTAGATACATTAGGTACCTTTGTGTTCAACAGAAAGAAAAAGTTCATGACATTTCCTTATAAAAAGCAGAAAATCACATTCCAGGATGTTACACTGAAGTTAAGCTCATGAGTTTTGTCATCTGAAGACTTCAAAGACATGTGGAAGGTATTTTCACAAGAAGATCATAAATCAATACAAAAGATGCAGAAAGAATTTGATAAAGTCACCATGGACAAAGAAGAAGATATCTCTCATTTAAGATATCATAATCAAAATTTGCTTCTTAAAATCAAGAAAGTGAAGGATAGATCACAATACCATCAAAAGCTATAAGAGGAGAATCTGTCAAAACCCCAAATTTTCACAAAAATTTAAAATTTTGAAATAACATAAAATACTAAGAACGCAGTTTATTAACAGTTAACGGTTAGCAAAAAGAGAAACAGTTTATATATTAATTTGCATAAACTCAATTATGTTAACTCCGCAGTTTTCTTATTAACACAATCTTGAGTTTAACTTGCACATTAATTCTATATTTGGTTTACTGATGAGTTCTATTTACGACAGTAGGTGGAATCTGACTTTGAATTCCAGGGCTTACTTAGCATTTATGCTAACGCAGATGGATTATTTGTTCTTACAGGTTTACAGGTATAAATGACCAAGTATCGTCTTTAAATTCATAAAGCATCCTACAACATTTCTATTTGCAATTAATAAGCTTAGATTATAAGCTGTTGTAATCCAACCTACTTCCGTAAGGTAACACAGTTTGTTTTCTTTTGTTGCTATAGTAAACGAAGTTCAGATGATTGTATTTCTTCCTGTAGAGTATGTAGCGACAGTACTACTTCCTTTGGTTCTGAGCAGTTTATTTATTTGCTTGATATTCTTTATTTTCAAAATGCATACCCTAGCAATTCTATATTACATTTCTTGTATTAGGTTCTATCTAAGAACAACTTCCAGGGTTGGTGTTTTTCTTATCGAGCCAATCTATTCATCTTATGTTAACCTTAGTAATTTGGTAAGAATGTAAAACTATACTCCAAGTAATGAGAAACTGCCACAACTTCTAAAATAAGATCTCATGGATCTGTATTAAGTAAAAGAGTTTATGGAAAAATGTTCTTACATTTCACTTTGCCATTACATAATTTGCTATCAAAACTCTTGCTAGTTTCTAAGATTAAAAAAAAATGTGCATAAACTATTTGTTTATCGACATAAAAGATTTTATTAGTGTTACGATTGCATAATACTTATGATCCTACCCAAACAACATTATGCAAATTACTCAAGTTGAATGTTGTGTAATTATTTACACCACCATGAAAGGAACTGGAACTAATAGATAGTTATTCATACACTATTCATTATGTTAGGATATTTAAACACTTAGGAGTTAGTTAAGATCAACTTGTGTAATATATCCGTTAGGTAAAAGTGTGTTTCTTTAGTATGCATTAGTATGCATTTGTAAATATTCTAATCCGACAGTCACGATATGTTCTAGACATAGAGTGATCCGACGGTTCAACTTCTCTTAGATCATACCTACAATTGATTCGTGGCTTAACACCTTATTGGTATATGATCTCTATTTAAAGAGCATAGAGGGTCCTTGGCTAGTTGATCGATTATGAGAAGCTCATATGTAACTTTCTTTCTTTTGCATAATAAATTACTCAAAGTAGCTATTTGGATAGGGCCGTGGATTGTTTCCCTCTCGAGGGTTTTAACCACGTGACAAACATCGGTGTGTTGATATGTGACCTATTTGTGTGAAGCGATTGCTGAAGGTGTTCGGTCTTTTGGGAGTACCTTGTGTACCCGAACATGGTATCAGAGCTTTTATGAAGAGCCGCTTTCGGTTTTGATCAAGATCTGGAACCAATGTTGCCGAAACTTTGAAAGGGTTGCTGGTTCTAGATTTTTTGTATATTTGTGGCCTATGGGAGCTATTCCATTGTGTCCGGAGCACCGTTTCCATTGGGAAATAGTTTTCATTTCACCGAAAACTGTTTCCGTTTGCTCCAGAAACACTCATTTTGGCAAATCTAAAGGTATAATGTTACAGTGATGGATTTTTTTTAAATCTCTCATATTTTATCAGTTTATTATTAGATCTTTTATGTTTTAGTCTCGGACTATTGCCTTCCCTGACTGCATATTCTCTTTTCCGTGCACCTTGCGCTATCGCGGCGAATCAGAAACAGTAAGAGAAATTTTTTTTTCTTGTCTTCTCGGCTACGTATGCTCTTTGTCATGCACCTTGTGCGATCATGGCAAATCAGAAACAACGAGAAAACTTGAAAATGTAGACTTTCCAGGTAAGCTAACCAAGACCTAACCCAATTGTGTGGAAAAAAAAATTGTTTTTATTTTTCGTTTTTTTTGTGATTTGCAGGAAAAGAAAGCAAGGACGGAGAACGAGAGAGAAGAGTAAAAAAAAAACCATTCCTCTTTCCATGATTTTACATACATTTTAAACTTAGCTCACTTGGTCCAAAGTTGCTTTATTACTTAATAGGTCTTGAGTTCAAGTCTTATTAAGCTACTTTTTAGTGCATGAAATTTTTATTTTCAAGTTATTTTATTGTAAAAGCGCATCTCACATAAATAAAATAAAATAAAAGTGAGTCACTTAAGTCTTTTAAATTATTGCCGCACTATTTAAAAATCACATTATTGTAAAAGTGAACATCACTTATTCTACAAAAGTGATTCACTTCAAATCAACTTTATTGTAAAAGTGATTGTCAAAGGTTGATCTTAGGAAGAGGGGGCTTCTTTTTTTTAGTTGGTCAAGTTAATATCTGCCACGTCACTATTGGGGACATCTTCAACATTTTCTTTGATCGAGCATAACTTCATCATCTAGAATCCGTTTTAAGTGCTATTTTTTTTTTAACTGCATATTTTTTCGAGCTCTTTGCATTCAGACAGTTAGTTTATGTTCTTTCAGCCACTATTTTATAGTATGGCCGCCCCTTGTGATATTATACTTACAAGTTCTAACTATTTCTCATGGAAATCTCGTATCGAGGATGTTCTGTGAAGTAGGGACTTTTCAGGATAACCTCAGGGAAAGAAACAGAACCCACTGATGATGATAAGAAAATTAAATGGGCAAATAGATGTGATGAAGCTCGTGGATTGATTGGGATGTCAATCTTTACTGATTTGCGATTCCACATATTTGGAATTGATGAACCTAATCTCGCTTGGAAAAAGTTGGAATTTGTGTTTGGTAAACACAATGAAATTCGGGGTCATCAACTTGAGAATGAGTTGCTTTCCTTGAATCCAAATGTTTTGTCATGCATTCAAGACTATTTATCTACGTATAAAACTCTTAGACTATTATGTGTAGAATGCAAGATTAAGAAAGAAGACAAACAATGTATTTATCATATTCTTTCAAAACTTGGACCTGCATATTCTGTTTTTGTATCTACATTCTACTCCATGAAAGAATCCTTGACTGCAGCTAGCTATCAATAGCCTAGTCTTGAATCCTTTTGTGATTCCTTAATTAGAGAGCAAGATAAGCTCATTCATATTGGAATAATTAACAATGCAGATACATCTGGGAAAGCCTTATTG
>LPNX010544731.1:140297-157204 GCA_001517045.1 Pseudotsuga menziesii
TGACGAGGGGGAAGGGGTGGAAAAGAAAGAGGGAGGAGAAAGAGGGGGGATTGAAGAATTTTTAATAACTTGGAGGAGGGATAAGTGCTTCATTGAAAAATTCCTAGTAGTGATTGGTCAAATGGGAAGCTTCCAACACCGCATTAAGGAATGGGTTTGAGGGTGGGCTGGGCTCCATCCTGACTGTAATGACCTTGTGGGAGGGAAGCTCCCACATTAGCCATAATGTCTGCTGCTGAGTTATTTTGCCGAAGGATGTGATAAGTCTCATAGGAGTTGGACATGAGAAGCTTGGCTTTTCCATGTAGCCGACGACATTTGATAGCTCCTGTAGGATATCCATTGACCAGTTTGTAGATGACATGTCTCGAGTCTCCAAATATCAAAACCTTGTGAAGCTTCTTATTGTTTAAGAGGTGAAGACCCTGGATGAGGGCCAGCCACTCGGCTTCGTTATTGGTTCTTCTACCTAGCCCCCAAGCAAAGGTATGTTCTACATATCCTTCGGGATTCAATAGAATCCCCCCCCCACGCGCCTGCCACCCCTGAATTTAATTATGTTTGATTACTGTCAAAAGAATTTAAGATTATTTTAGTGGCTCGAGGAATTCCAGGTTAGGGTTTATGGAAATAATCTTTGTTTATTTCTTTAAAGATTCCTTCAGTTTGTTAAAAAAAAAATATTTATTTATAAACGATATTGTTTATGTTGATAATATTATCTGCTAATACTATATTTTCTTAAGTTTGTATTTGCACATACACTTTATTATTAAAGACTGAGACCAGTCTATAATAGTTGAGTTTATTCAATTATTTCTATAAGCTTGCTAAAATGAAATGAGGATTTTCAACCCTGTTCTTACTCCTTTACATATAAAATTTGTCTATAAGAGTTAAAGGACCATTCCTCGTTAATAATACTTAAAGCATAGGTTACTAATGTATCTTAGTTGTTTTGATTCTAAATAAAAGAATACTGTGAGAGCTAAATAAGTTCTTTATTAAGATATTCCTTATATTGAATTAATTTGTCTTTAGAATTTAGTTAGGTTACCAATCCCTACTTAGGGTTTGAATAGTTGCAGGTTAAGTTAGCTATTAATATTAGTAAAAGATATAAACTAACAGAACCATACTTAAACCCTTACTTAACATAAATAAATGAGCATTATATCTTAGATGTTTCTATTTCCTCTATTTCAGGTTAGTAGTATAGTTTATAAAATAAAGTACTGTGTAAAAGAATAACTTATCTACTTGAACACATTGCTATCAGTAAAATATTATGACTATTTCCTTTCTAGCATTCTTATTACCACAATTTGGTTTAAACACTAAACTTAACTAGGCAGATTAATATTCTTTTCAAAAAACAACTATCTACAGAATGAAATGATTCCAATACTTTGAGAAACATAAATAACTCTATTCATTTCATATTTCTTTCCTATCCTTCATCTATTTTAAATTATACTGTGTGCGCTAGAGTACATTCTGGTCCATTCTAGATGTGGAAAAACATAGGTAGGATTATTTTTCATCTAATACAGATTCAGCATTTCAATTAATAAAGTATTATAATTTCTATCAGTTCACTACTAAACATATAAGCACTCCCTAATCATTCAATTTCTCATAAAAACTTTAAAAGACAGAAAAATAAAAGACTGTAGAACCTGTTTTAAGTTGGACAACAACAGCGTTGGGAGGCCGTTCCTCCCTACCAACTCCTGGAGAGCGCTCAAACAACGACTTCTCAGGACCCCCAAGCCTGTTCCTGGTCTCCTTGGCTGAGAACTGGTGGAGCATGCAACAAGATACTAGTCCAATGACTCAGTACTAACTATGCACTCAACAGTAAAATCATTCAGCTGAAAAGTTGTACTAGATCACTTTCTACAGTTTACCCCTCAAACACATTCCACAAATTCCCTTCCCAATGAAATCCTCTGAAGTACATTCACCTGAATGGTTCTCTTCTTGGAATGAGTAGCCCCAGCTCTCTTCAATGGGCATTTTTATTAAGATTGCCTAGGTATTTTTGGGTTAGTTGTCATTAATTGAGCCACCTACTCTGATCCCACTTTCTTGGGGGATCATGACCCCAAATGTAGGGAGGTTGCCACCTGCAACATTGGAAGTGTTTGAGGATGCTGCCACTTGTCTATTTGCTCTCCACCCAGTCTCCTCCACCAACTTGACCAGTAAACACTCTTTTAACAACTCTCCCAAGCTCTTGTCTCCACTTTTATTTATTTATAATTAAAATATTCAGAATTACATTCACACCCTTGACTCTGCTGAGTCATCATTTACAACTTAGCATAAAATTTAACATATTGTCCTGAAATAAAATCAAATATGATAATATATTTTTTTACAAAATTGGGGCATGTGACAAAATCGATATCTTCATAATAAACTATTAGAAAATATCGAAGAGAATCGTCACCTTAAGAAGCATAAACAAGATCTAATGGGTCATATTCAGAAGCTTAAGAATGATGAGAAAACACAAGAAGAAATGATTAGGAATCTTAAGAATGATAACGATTCAATGGAAAACAAGTTGGAGAAAATTCATAAGAGGACATCAAATCCCTCCAACTCAAAAATCCAAGTCGAGGAAAAAGAAGCAAATACAAATCCAATCATCGTCACAGTTCAAAATGAAGATAATCTAGTAAAAAAACAAACAACAATAAACCCTTATCAACACCCAAACTATCCAACACATTTTGACCTACGACATGGTCAAAATGAACATAAACAGAGGAGTTGCGATTTTAGAAAATAAAAAAAACACAAAATCAACAAACTAAGCAGAAAATGAGAAGTTCTATCCAGCAAAGCGATCAACAAGCAACCCCATTAAAATAGATCTTGGATGGACTACTTCACAAATGATGCAAAAATTTTTATTGGGAATTCAAAAATCATATCATCTCATTTCATCAAGTGTCTCAGTTCTAACACAAAAGATTGAGAGATGGAATTATAAGAAGAAATTAGACATAAGCTTTGTCTTCAATATGCTTTGAGGGAAAAGCTTCCCTTAAGGGGAAGGCAATGTTATGTAAAACATATAACATAATAAAATATATATATATATATATATATATAGAGAGAGAGAGAGAGAGAGAGAGTAATAATAATAACAACAACAAGCAAGCAATAATAATATAATAATATTAGTGAAAAGGTGTAACTCTTTATGAAGAGTTGCGTTAGAGGTCCTTTAAATGATTATATATACGGGCAATTATATCTTGTAAAATATCATATCTTATATCATAGTTGTATACATATATTCTTTATCCAAATGCATTTTTATATATTATTCCAAGTATTTTGGTAATATTTGTGTAAGCAAACTTTTGTTTGGCTCAAAGAGGGGATGCAGGAAAAACCCAAGCAGCGGAAGTACAATGGTTGTCTGAAGGCCAAAAATTCCTGACTTGTTGGACTATGTCTAGTTTAGTTTTCAATAACTATGATAAAACATAGAGCATTACAATTTCATACAAAAACAAAGAGACCCACAAAAACTATAGAAAAATCCTGCAAGAGACCTCGAGGGCTGAATTTTCATCCAGTTCAAGCTTCATCCCATACAAAAAATTGCATAAGTTACTAACATTATTGATATTTTCCAAACAATACTAGGAAAACTGTATAAAGCATGGACCATCGCCATATAAGGAATGAATTCAAGGTTTACTTGAGCAAGGTGTGGACCAACAAATCTTGAGTTGGCTTCCAAAGATGGGTTGCATAGGAACCCAATAGATTCAAGGTTGTTTCCCATCTCCAAATTCTCCATGCAGCATTGCAGTTGCACCAAATAAGACTCTAAAATAGAAATTTTCTTTTCCATTCTTGCATTTTTGTCTTTCTTGTTTTCCAATTCATCTTCCAAGTTTATACCCTTAGAATTATCTCCTATGTGTCTTCCTCTCTCTAAGTTTCTTCTTCCTACTCGATGCGGTGTTCCATATCATCAAGGTCTCTTCCATAAACGAGCAATTCTACTCAATGCATGCTTGTTGTCCTTGCAGTCATCTTCTAAATGCTTAATATGGTGGCATATATATGAACCTCAAAATTGAGTTCATTCATGCCTTAACATATTAGTTTTATTTTGCTTGTAGCTCACCAACTTACTACATGTGTGCTTTCTATGTCTCAATCTCCAGCGAATAGTGCAAATTAAGCAATGAGGGAAGTCAATTTCCTCCCGCCTTTTTATCCTTGGATCTCCACAAAATGAATCATGATTTTCTATAGATCCAGAACTTGCCTTGATTCATTCATCTGGATCATCCACAATACGGGTAATCTATCAGTCTAGAGATATATTTGTTATCCTTCATGTGATAATTTATGTAATTAACCTCCCAACTCCAGGCATGGTTACTTCATCATTCTCATGACATCTGGCTTATGTTGGATGTTCATGGGAATGACACCGCCCACACTTCCTCTTGATTTTCCATGAAATCTAACTCATGGGTCCCATCTCATGCTCTCATTATTCAAACATATTTGATGCTCTTGCAATTTAACCACTTTGTTGGATTCCATGTCAGCATCAACGTTTAAGTCCCTTAAAATGTGTCTCCAACTGACTTGTTTTATGCTTTAGATTTATTTCCTTATTCAACTTAACAATATTTGTAGACTCGGGTTATTAGACTATGTATTGAGGGAGAAATTCCTAACGATTATAGAGGAATCTCCCAATATTGTGAGCTTTGACATCCCTACTTTTATGGCTTGGTTGCATCTTTTTAGTACTGCATAAGATTATGATTGGTTATTTGTCTTTCTTCCTAGGCTCCATGCAAACCTAAGTACAAGTTTTCCCTCAATATGATACAACACCCCCAATGCNTTTGTACTGCATAAGATTATGATTGGTTATTTGTCTTTCTTCCTAGGCTCCATGCAAACCTAAGTACAAGTTTTCCCTCAATATGATACAACACCCCCAATGCCTTCCTCCCCGGGATTGCCTTTTAATTCACTGTCAAAATCCAGGCAATGGTATCCCTCTTTTTTCCTCTAGTTTTCAAATTCTTGTTTTTACATGTTGAGTTTCAAGTGGCTTTTGTCCTTATTCTGAATTTGGGAGGGTGAATGAGGAAGGGGGGGTTTCCATCCAACCAAAATTGTTTGATAATTATAGAGATATTTTCATCCCACTTCATATCTGAGAGAGAAATATGTTCCTTTAGGAGTATCTTAACTTTGGATGTGATGTTTTGAGATGTACTAGCTGTGCTTTGAAAGGTGACCTTCTTTCTAGAAAGCCATATTTTTCAGAAAATAAATTTTGGAAGAGTCAACCGAAATTGACGAAGGAAAGACTTACCCCTGAATTTTTTATTTGTAGAATGTGAAAATTTTAGTAAGAAGCCTTTTAGCTCCAAAAGGGATGATGTTTACCTCTCCAAGTTGTAACGGGGAGAGTTTCCATAGAGTCCTTTTTGAAGTTGGACTGGAGGAAGATATGAGCTATGGTTTCTTCAGTTGCATTACACATTGGACATCTGGTAGGTCCCTAAAAACCTTTATTTTTTTACATTCTCCCATGTGAGTACTTTTCCATGAGCTAAAGTCCAATAGAATAAATTCACCTTTGGAGGTCCCATGGTTTTCCATATTTTACTCCAGAGTTTGTATCTAGGAGGAATCTCATATTTTTTGACCAAATATAACCCTCGGACACTGAGTATACCCCCCAAGGGCCCCATCCCTTAATATTTTGTTGATGTTTACTCAAAGGACTTGCTCTTGCAAGAAGACATTTTAGGAGAGAAAAGCTCGGGAGAAGGATATTAGGGATGTGCAGATCCTTCAAGCCAACCAAATTTCATGGAATTCTTTCCCAGTTACATAATTCATATATCTTTTTTGTTTCCTTAGAGTCTACCCAATTCTGAAAGCTCAAATATTTATAGAGTGTTTGCAAGGGGGGGCTGATTTAACATTCGGTCTTCCCAAATACTGATATGCTTGTCATTTCCTACGATCCAGTGAAACTAAGCTGCAAAAAAATTCCATGCTTTCTTCTATAATTTCCAAATGTGAGTACAGTTAATATTCGTTGGGGGGGTATCTAAATAGAGAAATGCATTTCCATTAAGGCACTTTTTTTGCAGTGCTTGTTGCATCCATCCATATCTATTATTAATGATTCTCTCAAGAATTTTAGAACCTATAGCAAGATTCGAAAGAAAGAAATTTATGGTATTCAAGCCTCCCGCATCTAAGGGATTCGTCATTGTCTTACAAATAATTAGGTGGAATCTGTTTTCATTGTTCTTACCACCTTTCCAAAGACATTTTCTCATTAGTTTCCTCATATGCTCTAGAACCCATTTTGGGGCCAGGGCTACTATATAAGCATGAAAAAGTGGGAGGGATGAGAGCACTGATTTGATGATAATGGTCTTCCTTGCTAGATTGAGCCAGATCAATCCCCAATTCTGAAGTTTGGCTTTTACTTTATCTATTATCGATTTCTAGGATTGTTTGGACGAAGTGGAGAAGATAATGGGGAGGCCCAAGTATTTAAACTCCTTCTAAGAGGATGACACTAGAATTCCAAGTTTTATGGATATATACTAAGAAACATGATTTGGAGTGTTTCAAGTGTATATTATGTTGTTTAATTTATTTGTCTCCCCTCCCGAAGCATTGCAGAATGCAAACATAGTCACTTCAAATATTTTCCTCGTGTTAGTGGAAGCACCTCCCAACAGTAAAGTATCATATGCAAATTGGGAGTGATTTATATATTTTAATATTGGGGTTATACTAATTCCTAAAATGTTTCCTATTATTATTTGAACCTCCAATTTCCTACTAAGGACATTCACAACCAAAATATAAAGAAACGGGGAGATGGGATATCCCTGCCTAAGACACCTGCTAAGCTGAAAGAAATTCGTCAACCTACCATTGACTGGGGGGGCTATCTAGTGGAAACCTATGCATGTTTTGACCTAGGAGATAAATTTTCTATTGAAACCAAATCTTTCCATTACCTTATAGAGGAACTCATGATCCACTTGGTCAAAGGATTTTTTCCATATATATTTTTATGACCATTCCTTTCTCCTTCCTCAATATGCTTGAGTAGATTAATTGTTGCATCATAATGACATTGTCTGTGAGTTGCCTTTTTTCCACAAAACCCCCTTGATTTTCTGAGATGAAGCAAGGAAAAATATTCTTCAATCTATTTGCTAGTATCTTGGTGATAAGTTTGTAGGAACATTGCAAAGTGATATTGGTTGAAATCTTGAGAACGAAGAGAGGGACAATTCCTTAGGAATCAACACTAACAATGAAGAGTTTGTCCCACCTCTGAGCTTAGAGTTATGCTCAAAACCATTATGCATATTTCAACTGTGATTATGTTCCAACAAGCCTTATAAATGTGGAAATTAAATACATATGGACCGAGAACTTTATTAGGCATAGAGCTCTAGATTACATGCATTATCCATTTCTCTGCGATTCTTTTGAAAATATCTTCATTATCCTCTAGACATACTAGGGAAGGAATGCGAGAAAGGAGAAATTCCTCATCTCATTCTGAATTTCATATAGATTTTGAATATAATATTTTGTAATGTAGATATGATTCCCTTTTAATATGTTCAAACCCACTTCATCTTTCTCCGTGTCTATTAATGTGTGTGGCCACATGATTTTTTTATCTTCGGTCCATGGTTTTCTTGTGAAAATAGGAGTTATTCCTCTCTCCCCCTTTTATCTAGAGAGTCCTGAACTTGAGTCTTTAATGCTCCTCTTCATTGTGGGATTTATTAAGCTCTTCTTGAAGACACCTTTCCCTGGAAATTTCCTACTATGTGACTTGAGAATTTTCCATTTTTCTTGTTGTTAAGCCAACAATTGTTTTTTCTACAGACTTTCCTAAGAGGGACAAGGAATTTGAATTTTGGCCTAGGCCTTTTGGGGATTTTTGGTCCTTCTCATATTTTCTTCCCAAATTAAGGTTAGTGAACCAATCACTATATGGTCCTAGGAAGCTTGCATGGTCTCCAAGAAAACAAACTTAGATATCTAGATCATATTGAACCTAAACAGTATAGGACCCAAATTTTGATCATCTTCTATATGTAAGGAAATAGGTATGTGGATAGAAGCTTCAAATGGAATAATAAAGGAGGACAAGAATATTCTATATATAAGAAGAGAGGAGTGGAGGCAGAATTGATCAAGTCGATTTGCCATATGACTCGCACCAATACTTCGATTTAACCACGTGAATTTTCCTTTTTTTGGTTTTAGATCTGACAATTCCCAATATTGCATTATGTGTCTCACTTTCTCTCAGAAGGGGTATGGAAAAATGGTACCACCTCTCTTCTCCTCACTTGAGAGGGTAATGTTTAAATCTCCAACCATAATTAGATCCTGACCCTGTATCCTTTCTAGTAGAATATTAATAGAACTCCAACATGATTGCTTTTATGAGTAAAGAACGGGGACATAGACATTTAGAATACACGCCTAGAAATTAATTTGGATATGTTGTAGAGTTGTAAGAATCCATGTTTGATTATATTATGATGAGATAAGGTTAAATTTTTTACTATCTCAAAGGGTTAAGATTCATCCTGACCCGCCTCTAGAAGAAAACGCTTTACTTGCACTTGATTTCCACATTTTTTTCCTTGACTCAAGGTAGATATTTTCCTCTGGTTTTGTCTCTTGGATTAGGAGGATGTCGGGATTCTCTAACTTGATTAAGCTTCACATCACTTCATGTTTACTCAGGGTTCCCATCCCACTGCAATTATAGGAGACTATATTCATTATTTAATAGTGGGTGAGTGGGGGGCACTTTGATGGCCCATCTGCATTTGTAGCTTTCCCTCCTCCTCTTCTATGTCATGTTCTACCCATAAATTTTTTGATAGTGAGTTGTTGTCGAAATTTCTCCTTTTCTACTTGTTTTTCTTTGGCCTCCCTATTCACTTGTCAACCCTTTTGAACTACCCTATCTGAGGAGGGTTCTTCTTCCTCTTGTGACTCCAGGGACGAAGCTTATTCTTCCAAGGGGGTTTCTTAGGTCGGTTGATGTTCCTCTTCTTATAGGGTCATGTGTTGTTGTTCTATTGAACCAATCATGCCTTTTATTGCTCCATTCCTTTCTTTCACAACTCCAGATGTTCCTTCTTCATGTGTATGATTCTTCATGAGGAAGGGCATCAAAGGGATTTTGAACCAAAGGGGAGATGGGGGAGGGGTGGGGGTAGGTTTTTTTTACTAGGGATTAGGGTTTTCCCCTTTTTTCACCTGCGTCCATCCATCTTCTGGGATTGGATCTAGTTCCTCCCTTTTTCCTTGATTGCAATCTTTGACAAAATGACCAAATTCATGGCAAATTCAACATTTGAATGGTAACTTCTTGTATTCCAAGTTTTGAGTATGGGACCATTTATCTACTATGTGTTTTATGGCTTTTGGAAATCCTACTTCCAAATAAACCTCTACATAGATACGAGCACATGAAAAATAATCTCGAGGATTTTCCTAATCTATATATTTTCAGAGGGGATTACCAACGATTCTATTGGATTCATCGTTCCAGCAATGGATGGGTAGGTGGGAAAATTTTACCCAAACCAAAATTGTGGAGGGGGTGTCTAGGGAGGGATCAAAGTCTGGGGACCAATTATTCAAATAGAATTCCCTTGAACCCATGAAATAAGGTCCATTTATGAAGATGATATCTCTTATCTACTTTATGTTAAAATTGAAATGTAAAAAAGCCCTTGTCTACCGAATAGCAAGTGATCCTTATTGAGATAAGAGGCGATCAGTTCTTCTATATGCATATATTCATGGATTTTGGAGAAGAACACAATCTTGTGAATTGTCTTACTAGCGCTCTTTCAGCCATCGCAAGAGCCACCAGCCTAAGAGCCGTAGGGGGGAGCGCAATCTTTGTGATTTCCTCCATTGTCTTAAAAATTTGGGTGTTATTCTTGTCTAGGGTTTTTTTTCCCATAGCCAAGACCATATTTTTGAAAACTTCAGCATCAGGAGAAGGATAGACCTCATCCTACTCCATGAACAATTCACCTACTATAGCAAACCCTATTTGAAAGGAAGTGAACTCTAGCTGCATTTCACCTTAGCTCCAATCGATGTTATTTCATATTTGATTTTTCAACACCGACATTTTCTCTCTTTATTAAGATAATGTTTATAAATAATTAATACTAAATTTAATTGGATTCTTCTTCTGAAATTAAATAATGTATTTTTATTATTGTGAATGTTCGGAGATAATATAAATTTCAAAAAATTGTATTATTTAAAAAATTGTTAACATGATATAAAAAGAATGCTTAGTGATTTTATATATGAAAGTGATTGCTCACTTCAATTAATAATTTATTTTTAGAGTTTTTTTTATTTTACGATGGTTATAGAAATTAAAGAATCAATTGATATACTATATTATTTTTGTGAATTTTAAAAGGTTCGATTTATATTAAAATAAGGTTGCATCAAATTATATGGGGCAAAAAATGTGGGGAATCATTTTCGATCCCAGAGGAACTATAGTCACAAGTATTTTGTGTATCCTGGGCATAGCCACTATTAATAAAGCAGAGAGATACACTCGTTTCCTAAGTATGGAACAAGCCATCTCTCTGGGAATTTTCTATATTGTTGTCATTGGTGACTCCTTATTGATTGTTTCTTAAGCCAGACAATGAATAAATCTTGCAGATAAACCAGTTGGAAGAATTCAAACGGGAATTGATAGACTTCTTCAACAATTCTCCAAGGCCTATCTCTTCCATGGTCGTCGGTAAAAGAATGCACAAGTCGTCAAACTTGCTAATGAAGCCATCATTCTCCTTTATGGGTGCATTAAGCTAAATAGAGATCCACCAACAATGTGTTGGCTTCCCTAACCTCTTTTGTGCATTACATCAATATTAAATTGGTTTTAATTACAAACTATTGTTTTTAGAAATCCATGATGACAGAACAAGATTCTCCTCCTGCCACCTAGTAAGCTTGAGCTCATGCGAAATGAAGTTGGGGTGATGGTTTCTCTCCACCTCAATGACACATCTCAAAGAATCAAATTCAACTGAGTTATGAAGTCTCTAGATGTATCAAGTCTTGTACAAAGGATTTCATTCCTGGTCTGTGGTGATAATCATTAGTTTTATTATGTGTTGTATTTCTCTTTCTATAGTGATTAGGATTCTTGTGTGAGTATTCTCAAGAGGATAAGTTTTGGTTTTTAATTGGGAATGTTGTTACAGGTTTTTGGAAATTTGGATACCTTCCCCTACTCTCTGTGGGATTGGTTCTAAAAATTTTTATAGTTTATTATGAGGAGGACTTTACTCAACCTATATCATGTGGTTATTATGTAAGTCCTTCCATATTTATGATTTGGTAGGTCTCCGACACTGGATCCATTAAGATATCGAATTTTTCCTTTCATGAATACAGTATTGAAGACATATCTCAGGGTTTTCTCAAATTTATGAGGGTAGACCTAAATTCTACCAACACTTGGAGAATTTGTGATATTTTCACTGCAGAGAATTTGTGTGTTTGGTCGGTGACAAAGATAACAATGGACATAGACAAGTAGTTGCAGGAGATACAAGAATGTATCATAGAGATACCCAAGAAAATGTTAGAGACATTCATAATCAAATGAAGTGGATGAATATGCAAATTGAAGGTTTCATTGTCACAGTTCACCAATCAAATGATCAATGACCTATTATAGAATCTCACCTAGACGATGTTGAAGAAGGATATATCCAACTCTCATCATTTACCTCCTACCTAGATGGTCGTCTTGATGAAGTGGAATGAAAAACTCGAGATTCCGAAATCAATGAAATTCTACTTATTGTGGGAAAGTTTGAGGATTTGTAACAGATAGTGTGTCAGATCGTGTCACATGTGTCTTGTTTAGATGTCCATTTGGATGATGGTGAGGACAAAATATGAGTTTGGAAAGCTCATGTGGATAAAATATGGATGACTATGGGAAAACATGATGACCTTCTTGGAGTGCAGTAGTCTTGCACCACATATGATTTCGATAGCAAGGGTTCTAATTGATCCTATGTTCATTAAACTAGTGCAATTGTCAGCATTCTAAGATCTGCTAATTTAGAAGAAAATGAAGAAAAAGTAGAAGAAAATCCTGAAAACATTCATCAGGACCAAGATATGAGTGATGCACACAATCCCATCTAAAGTTTTTTTTATGCTATTTTTTTGCAATTTAGCGCTAGGCCAATTTATAAGAATTTACAGCATAGTATTTGTCTTTGGACATAGTGAATTGTCGGTAGAAATATGGATGACCGTATATGGGATAATTAGTTGTTTCGGAAACTTTAAAAACTCTTCTCTCTAGAATTAAATTTTGTAACATTTTTTATGCTTATTCATTTCAACTTTGTTTATGAAACTCATTTACCCATTCTTGTTAAAGAAAAGGTTGCATCAAATTATCTAGTAGAATAATGCTTAAACTAGAATAATTCTTGGTGTTGTTATTCTATAAAAGAGATATATTCTTCTATGTATATGAAATATCATGAATATACTATGATTCCTACATTCCATTCAACATGAAAACGAGTTTACATACTATCTTAATCGAAGTAAAAAACTACATTTCATGTATCAAAATAGAGATAACATTTAAAAGGGAACCTTGGAAGCCTAAGATTCAACTAATTGGTTTGGGATTGGGAGAGTTTCCTTTTGAACCGTTTCTTCTTCCATTGTTGACCTATATTGCTCCATCCATGACATCCTCCTAAGTAAGATGATGGAATTGTTTAGTGTACTCCTTACCCTACCCTTCTCTTTCCTATGGACAGTTCTTTAGTTTTCCCATGCAATTCCTTCATCTTCTCTTCCATTTCTTTTAGTATTGTGTTCTTAATTCCTCCCATGATTTCACATGACAATTACTTATTATTCAAGACTTATAATTGATACTCAACTCTTGTCATATGTTGGTGTCATAAATGCATTTAAATCTCATAGTTTCGCTCCCAATATTTCCTCCATTTATCCCATTTTCTAAGATATAAACCATGAGATTATGGGGTCTCCTTTGTATGTTGCTCACATTGTTTGATGCCCTTGCATAGTTTTGAGGTTTCACAAAAGGTGCCCCTATTTGAGTGGATGTGAGGCTCCATAATTCATGAGACTCCACTACAACTTTCATTATTTAAATGTTGGGATTGGAGAGGGGGTACACACTAGCTATGTGCTCTAGCGAAGGAATTTTCACCAATTCAAAGGGAAATGGCCAATCAATACCCAAAGAATTCCCAATCCCTAAATATATAAAATTACCAAAGCTCCACCCTACCACAAATTCTTCAATCGCACATAATAAATCTAGATCTTAAACACAAAAATATACCAAATCCTATGTTGAAATAAATCGCACATATTGAAATAAATTGGACATGCTAAAATAAACCGCACATGTGGTCCCATCGTGGTATATGCATTAATTGTGCCCTATTTTACGAAGGATATAATGGGAACAAAGGACATAAAGGCTCCATCTCCATCATTCTTTGTTGCCACTACTTGGTTGTTTCTCTTAATGGAATTTCACACATTCCAAAAACTAAGGCATATGGCATAGGACCCCTAACCCCCCATTTGTAATTAATAATCCTTGCTCTAACCTTGTGACTACATTATCCTAGTTATCTCCTTAGTTATTGAGTTTCTCAACATCTGATGGAACAAAATGTTTCAAAGCTCTTAGATAGGATTTGTGTTCTCGTATTTAACAAGCCTATTGAGGACAAAATGATTTGGTCCATAATTGTGGAACATAGGGTTTATTATGATTACCGAATCATCTATGAGATTGATTCTATTGATCCCCAAATCCTTTAGAATCGTCATGCCTCAATAAAAACCTCGTATTTTTTCTTGCTTATTGGTTTCTTTGCCTAGACCCCGAGCAAAAGTTATTTGTTGATTTTCTCTAAGATCTATTATGATCCCCCACACCTGTCTCCCCAAATTGAAATACAATATCTTATTAATGGATACTTAAATCAATTTGGCCTATTGGGAATTTTTTTATGCTTGAAAAATTAAGATAGTTGAAGAAATCCACATAAATGTGTTGAAATAAAAAGTATCATGTTAACTTTCACTTAAAGCAATTTATTTTGCATGACATAAGTTAGGTCCTTTTTGTTAGAATATAATCCGTAGGGATTATATATTGTAAATAAATAAATAAAGAATACGAAGTTGAACAATTATGTAGGAATATGGATAGGCTGGTCGGAATCTCAACCACCGCTTGTAATGTATAAATATATGCATTGGCATTGGAATAATATTGAATCGGGAGTTATACCTAACAAGTGGTATCAGAGCTTGGCTATTTTCCTGCCATAACTCCTGGCTGCATTGCATGCCTGCCATTCTACCTGTGTTATCAGACCTTAGCCGTAACTCTTGCTTGTCGCCAGTCTGCCCTCTGCTCTTCCCTCCTGCCATATGCGTTATTCACATGAGTAATTCAGCCAGCGTTAAGGAATGTTTTGAGTGTCTTGTTGATTGCAGTCATTACCATGCTGTGCATTGAGCGAGCCTTTTCCTTCTCTTACCCAAGAGCTACCCACAATTTTGAATTGTGCAAGGTTTGGGTCCAATCTTGGAGCTGCTGCGTGTGTTGAGAAGACGTTGTGATATTTATTGTGGAGAGTGCTCACACCACTCCTTCTTCTCATCTTGAAGGTGACTGCGATTTCTGTGAACCCTAATTTTCTGTTTATGCGATTTTTGTGAACCCTAATTTTTCAGAACTGTGCTTCTTCTCTGTTGTGAAATTATTTCTATTGGTATAGGCCTTATAGTAGAAGAAACCATTGCAGAAAACCATGCCCACGCTAAGTTCCATCCGGTATACACAAACATTCTCGTCCAGGAGTTCCACCATCGTCCATGAGTTTGTGGAGGAATCGTAGATTTCCACTATTCGCCCAATGACCCAACACGATGTGCCAATCGCTACCACTTTGTACATTTCTTGGATATCTGCAACTTCCCTTCCTCCTGCACCCATACTGGCCTGCACGATGCCCATGGTATCGACGTTCTGTATTAATCTCATTCGTGGAAGTTGTAAGGACGTTTGAGTCAGAGGATTGTAGACAATGTGATAAGGAAAGACGCCTGAGCAGCGTGCATGGGTGCCCACCAAGAACAGCCCTGCAGCCGATCCATAGTAACGAAATCTAATTTTTGCCCTTCCAGCAGCTTGCACTTCCTGTTGTAGAAAGAAAAAGGAGATTATGGTCTGCGAATAGTGGTTATAATTTTCTGAGTGAACACCGTGAAGACTGCGTTTATGCTAAAGAATAATGTATGCTGTGACTGATATATAGCATGTTGACTAATATATTGACTGATATATATTGAAGATGGCGCCGTCTGTGGGAACCCTAATTTCCTGAAGTGAACCTTAATTTTCTTGCAAAGTCTGGATTGATGATATCGATAACCCTAATCACGTGGAGTTTTGGGTGATAGTCCCTTTCTTCAGCGTTGGATTGCTGATATCGAGAACCCTAACTACTGTCCAAACTTATATGCTGCGTGGAGTATATATATGCGCTGGTTGATTATGGAAGCTACGTGAAGACTTGGTTGAAGACTGTGGTACCTACAAGAGAACGTATAGCTCGAAATATTCACGCCATTAAGTGAACTGTGAAGCGTGCTGCTGAAGGTTATGCCACTTTGAAGACAGCGTGTGATGCATATGCCCTTGCCAAGAAGGCTGGACGATACAACCAAATCAAACGTAATGAGGGTGTGTCTAGTACTGATATAGTTGGTCGAATGCTGCGTTGAAGACTGCATGTGAAGAATATTGAAAGTGATTTATGAACGGAGGTAAAACTTTTTTTGTTGACTGCAAAATATAGTGTGACTGATATATCGTACTCTTGTTGCGTTGGAGAATTAATATTCTTGCTGCCTTGGAAATAATACTCTTACTGCGCCTAAAATTGGAGTTGTGCTCTCATACATTTGCGACTGTGTTGTATGAGCTGTGAGTTTCATGTGAAGATTGTTCCATTGTTGGTGTTGTTTGCGTAGAAGCACCACTGCTGTGAGCTACCTTGTCCCGTCAGAGTTGGGGTCTATCTCTTCTCTGTAGAGTGTTGCGACTTCATCAAAGATACAACTTGCCATTGAAGAGTCCACATTGTGCTACTACAAACAAGTCTGCTGCAAGATATTTTGTTGATGTATTATTGTATTTGAAATATAATAGCACTCTAGAATTAATGATATAGAGCTATTGATAAGCTGCAAAATTATTTGATAAGCTGTAGAATTATTTGTATAGGCTGCAGAATCATATTGTAATCTGTAAAGGAGCAGGAATCTAAACCTGCATCCCATTTCTTTTTCTAAGCATTCTGTAAGTTACAGTTTCCAGATTAGAGATGCACTCTTTGGCATCTAGTATTGGTACTGCCCTTGCCGGCAAATACCAATCCAAAGACCCTTCCAAGGGAGATTGCAGGCAAGAGAGGACGAGGAAGAAGAAATTTCAGAGGCAGAGGGGGCAGAAGCAAAAGATCAGATTTGCAGTGCAAGCGTTGTGGAAAGACTGGACACACATCAGATCAGTGTTGGGCTTCATGGGACTCCATTAAAGACAAGCATAACCAAAAGAAAGATGATAATAAACATCAAAATGCTAGTAAATCTTTTGATTCTGCTCATTGTATTGTTGCACATTGTAATCTTGGAATTAATGAAATGACTTCTCTTTCATCTTACAAAGATTGTTGGCT
>LPNX010544731.1:159812-179308 GCA_001517045.1 Pseudotsuga menziesii
GTATGAGTCTTGGATCAGCAGCTGTCTCATGGAGATCACGCAAACAGTCAGTTCCAGCAGATTCAACAAAAGAAGTAGAATATGTGGCTGCAGCTGAAGCAACGAAAGAAATAGTATGGATCAGGAAGATACTTGAAAATTTGCAAGAAAAACAAGAGAACTCCACTCCATTGTTGGTTGACAATACTTCTGCAATCAAGCTGGATAAGAATCCTAGATTCCATGATCGAACCAAACACATCAACACAAAGTATCATTTGATTCGACATCATGTAGAGGCCAAGACAGTCCATCTTCGACATTGTTCCACAAATGATCAAGTTGTAGACATCTTCACCAAAGCGCTTGGACGAGAAAAGTTTGAAAGATTCAGAAACATGCTCGGACTTACGAACACCCCTTCGGATTAAGAGGGGGATTGTTAGAATATAATCCGTAGGGATTATATATTGTAAATAAATAAATAAAGAATAGGAAGCTGAACAGTTATGTAGGAATATGGATAGGCTGGTCGGAATCTCAACCACCACCTGTAATGTATAAATATATGCATTGGCATTGCAATAATATTGAATCGGGAGTTATACCTAACACTTTTGCTAATGAATGAAAACCAAATCAATGAGGTCAACACCTTCCCTCACTATTGGCCCTAGGTAAGTTACATAAAGTTTTTTCTATAAGTTTTGATAAGTTTGGTCGAGGTGTGAACAGGGCTGCAACGAAGCAGGAATGGAAATGGTCAACTCCGAAAATCTAGGCAATTTTTGGGGAAATATTAAATGTATACAATGAGTTAGTTAGAAAGGTTTTCCACTTATGGGTAGAGGGTGCTCGATGTAAAATTGGACATTATATTCTATAAAAATGTAAAGGGTTGGGATTAAGGGAAGAGAAGATAGAGTAGGTCAAGGTTAAGTTTTGAAGAGATCTGTAATGTTGTATACTATAGTGCGAAGAATGAATAAGAGTCGTGAAGGACAAGTACTGTCAGTTCACAAGTTGTGCAACTATGTGATGTAATGGAGTTTTGGGGATTTGCCTGCAGGATGTGTGCGTAGACCCAAGTGTTCAAGACGTGACTCATGCCAAATGAAGAGCGCTTTTGTGGTTTTCTCCTATAGGTGTTTCCACATTAAATTCTATGTGTCAAATGGTGTATGTTCATTTCCATGTGATGATTTGTAATTTGATGTGATTAATAATATCTCTATTTTGGATGATGAAATGAAATGATGATGCTTTAAATGTGTTGGTAAAAGTGATTAAGATTTTATTTTGTTTCCATATGATGTTGTTTACACTATATGTCGATGATGATTTAACCATCAGCATTGTTGGGTAATATGTCAGGAATTGCATGGAAATATCCCCTTCTATCATCATGGAATCCTAGTTAATGTGGTCCTTATAGGTATCTCAGGTGAGACTTCAGTTGCATCGTGGGTGTTGACGACGGGATTATGCTCTGTCGGGCCGATACCTTTGGTTTTTCTTGATCGGGCTGGAAGGTTGAACCTGGGTTAGTCGAAGCGAACCAACAAATGGTTATGTTTTTTAGAACATGATCATCGTGAAGGGGACATGTTTTGGCACCTGATGAAACCTGATATTCGGGATTGGGTTGAACAAAAAGTTTGGGGATTTGCATAAGAAGAAAGTAAGGGGTTGTGGTTGAATTCAACGGGATAGTTAGGAAGGTACATTTATTCAGGTATTCATGATATTTTCTTTAGTGACTTCCCTGTTATATGTATAAATGGTGGGCGAGGCTAGCTATTCAGAAGACAAATTTTCAAGGCAGAGAACCTAGCTGTGGACTCCTCAATTGATCTAACGGATGGAGAATGTTAGTAATCCTATCTTTAGGGGTATCAACTTCTGGGCTGATAGTATTTTGGAAGGATATTTACTGAGATCATTGTAGATACTATTAAGTCATATATTGAAGCTGAGAGAAAAAAAATTCAAGGTCCCAGAGGCAAATATTTGAAGTCCTTAAAACTGTGGATTAAGATGTTAGCATGCAAAAGGGGAATCTTAAGGATGGAATCTGATGAGTAAATCATTGTGCATGAAGTACATGGGTAATGATGGGAAGAAGGCCTAGGAAAGATGGGTAGAGTAAGCTGAGATGTTTTTGGATGATAATGAGACTAATGAATAGGGTGGCCTCCTAAGGGGTGGGAGAAGATTCCAGTTGGGTAAAAGAATAAGAACTACGACAAGGAGAGAGAGTTGCAGTGCGAGGGGAAGAGGGGACTACAAGTTGGTGCCACGGCTTGAAGAAAATTCTTGTGACAAGGAGGAGGAGTATCAATTTATTTTTGAAGACAAGGAAGAGAAGCCAAATCTGTGTCGGGCCCAAGACTATGACATGCCTACAACTCCACATACATCACTGGTATCAGAGGTAAAAACTAAAAGTTTTTTGAAGTGCTTTATATCGAATTAGAGTAATAGTAATAAGTCAAGATAGTGGTAAGAACTTTCCTACTGGTGGTCCATCTAATTCAGGTTTGTTACTAACCCAAACACATAGAATTCCTGGGGATGACATGAAGTTGCCTATATTTAATGGGAATGGGTTGGAAGACCTTCAGCAACATTGGTTTTTGTGCGAGGTTGTTTGGACTATGTGAAAGGTCCAAGATGAGGCCATAAAAAGAGCTTAGATGATCACAACCTTTAGGGGTCATGCTCTTGATTGGTATATGAAATTTTCCATGGTTTATGCGGAAAACTCTCAGAATTCATTAGATCATATTTGAACCAGGTTAATAGATGAATTTAAGAAACCCAAATATGAGTTGTAATGTATCACAGAGTTGAAGGAGATCAAGTAGAGGTCGGGTGAGTCTGTCTGGGAATTCGACTAGAGATTCAAGACCCCGATGGTTAAGGTAAGCTTCCAAATGTTCGACGTCCAACATAATGAGTGGTTCATTGTTGCGTTGTTACCCCATATTTGTGTCACCCTGGTGCAGTAGAAGATAGTGTCCCAGACAGAAGCTCTTGAACTTTCTATGAAGTTAAAAGCTTAGCTAGTTGGGGAAATCGGTGCAGGAATGATGCAAATTCATTCACAATTAGCTAATATATCATTGCAAATACAAGATATCAGGAAGGGAAAATAAATTCATGAGAAAGTTTGGTGTACAAAATGTAAAAGTAAATTCCATCATTAAGGATTCATGACCAACCTTCTTGGATTACCTTGCGTCAAGTTTGTCGAATCCATTAATTTCACAAGGGATGCCATGGTGTCAAGCTTGCTAAACAAGAGGTCATTGTTTGGACAAATATATTTATTTACATAAGATAGTAAGTACACCTGCTAGTTTTTATTGTAAGTTTTTTCGATCTATGGGTCATGATGAAAAGGACTGCAGGGCATACTAGTTGTTGCAGGACAAGATAGTGGATACCTACTTAATGAAGAATGATGAGTAAATGCAAGTTGAATGAGCTCAAGCACAATTCCCTCAGCCAAGGGGGGTGGTTGTTTTAGAGGCTGCGGAAGAGGAGGAGGATTTGGTCAAGGTTGAGTCCAAATTATCTCCTATAATTGTGTACAACCGATACATTATGCTAGAGACTACACCAATCCTACATCGATATAAGCATACTGCAAAGTGCTAGATCATACTATTGAGGAGTGTCCATGACTTATTGATAAATGGAAATCCTAAATCATTGGGAAACAGAATGTTGAGAAAAATTTTGTTGAGCCCCAAGAACCTACCATTGTTGTTTTAACAAGGGGTGGTGTTGCGACTGGATATGTCGAGGAGCACCATGGAAAAATACAATAATATGATCTGTAGTGCAGAAGAAAGTACCATTTGACGTCCAAAACGAAAAGGGGAGTCATCTTCATTGCATGAAATGATTTTGTGGATAGAAGTTGTGCTTCGACATCTGTTGATTTTTCGATGTTCGACGAAGGACTAGTCATTGATCTGCCGCCAAGATTCAACCAAACATTTCCAAGGAAGTTGAGGGAAATGGTAAGCATTCTGAAGAATTTATTCAAGAGTTATTTAGCCCTTGTTAAGGATGAAGATGCTCTAGCATAGCCATCGTATCTAATAGAATAACCCCATGCAATTCTGCGACCAGAGAAAAATGTCAATCATATTCATAAAAGAATGAAGATTGGTCGAGATCTACTTATGAGTTCTCAAATAAGTGATTAGGATATGGATTTGATTTTTATTGACTTGGGGCCAGATGTTAACATACTAACAAGGAAAACATGGAAAAGCATGGGGAATCCCAAGTCAGTTTGTTCTCCTGCTCAACTGAGGTTAGCTAATCAGTTGAATATTTTTCCTATTGGTCGACTACCATAGGTTCTTGTCGAGGTGGAAGGGCTCCAAACCTATGCAAATTTTGAAGTAATAGAGATTGTTGATGATATGAATCCTTATCCAGCACTTCTGGGAATCGACTGGGCTATTGAGAATGAAACCATCATAAATTTTAAGAAGTGGATTTTATCATTTGAAGACTCAAAAATGTGAGTAGTCGCCCCAATTGATCCTTTGGAGGGCCAACGATATGTCGAAACACTGAAGGATGAGTGTCAAGAAGGGTACTAGGATAATATTTAAAATATTTCATCTACGATAGATGACTACATAAATCCTACAGCTGATGGAAAATTCAATTGGAGAAGTGTTAGTTCTTGTTCGTCATATTTAGGTGAATCCTTGGAAAATTGGCAGAACTAGTTGAATGAAGTGTCTATGCAGAAATGAGCGAGAATCACGAAATATTTATGATGGGTGTGTATTGAGGTATGTGATCTACCTACTTATGAAGGATTACATAATCTGTGTACATTTATGATTGAATTTGAAGACAAGGTACTGGAACCTCAGCGATTGTTAGCTCTTGATGTTGCCTTGAAAGCTACACTAGCAAGATGGTGGGTTGTTCATAAACAATCTATTTCATAATGGCCCCAGTGTTGAAGGCTATTAGAAATCAGGTTTGGTAAGAATGTTCCTTATGTTGGTCAAAAGTATACGGGTTTGACGAATCCTATCGACCACCTTAAAAATTGTCGTGCGACATGGAGGACGGTGCCTAGATAGGAATGGGTACATTTGTTTATACATACTCTAGAAACAATACCAAGAAATTAGCATACATTGGTCAAACTATGATGGGGAACTATAAAGTGGGATGAGTTATCTAATAGTTTCAAGCATACTTTTAGATTTTTATGACATTCTGACGATTGATGTTGCTTTGCAAGTTATTAAAGACAAGATTTTTGATGACGTCCTTGTTCAAGTGTCAAGTTTTCCTCAAAGAAATGTGATAGTCCAGAGCTGGATAGGGTCTTACAACATAGTTGGGGAACCTAAATATGATGATCCACATGCCATTCATATCCTCGAATCTGAAGGTAGTAGAGCAGTGGAGGGGTGGGGCCTATCATCTAAATTTTTTTAAAGCCCCTTAAAATAAAGAAGGTGAATACTGGTTCCCCTGAGAATCCAAGAAAACTGGCGAACTTTGTATTTGTGTTGACCTAAGGAAACTAAACGATGCTTGCAAGCATGATCTGTTTCCTACAGCTTTTATAGATGAGGTATTGCAGAGTGTATGGGGGCAAGAGGTGTACTCTTTTACTGATGCATTTTCTGGGTACCATCAAATCAGGATTGCAAAAGAGAATCGACATAAGACCACCTTTGCGACAGAGTGGGGTTGTTTCCAATACATAGTAATTCCATTAGGGCTTAAGAATGCACCTGCTATTTTTTCTAGGATAGTGGTAGCTAATTTTAAATATTTTATACATAAATTTCTAGAAGACTATTTGATGATTGGATAGTATATGGGTTAATTAAGGATCCTATTGAGAGTCTTCATATGATGCCTGAATGGTGTAGACAATTTCAAATTTATTTAAAACTAAAGAAGTGTTTTTTTTGTGCCCCTTTTGGTATTTTGTTGGGTCATGTTGTGTGTCGAGGGGGGATGTTGATGGACCCTGTGAAGATTGTAATGATTGTCGGCTTACCCCCACCATTTTTGGTTAAACACATAATGACCATGCTATGCCATATTGGTCACTATAGGAAATTTATCAGGGGATTTGCAGGGATCGTTGCTGCAATGGATAAATATTGAAG
Organism: Pseudotsuga menziesii; assembly: GCA_001517045.1. Lineage (NCBI taxonomy): Eukaryota > Viridiplantae > Streptophyta > Pinopsida > Pinales > Pinaceae > Pseudotsuga > Pseudotsuga menziesii. The sequence continues at coordinate 165,965 of LPNX010544731.1, forward strand.
AAAGATGTTAAATTTCAGTGGAATGAATAGTGTCAAAAGAGTCTTGATCTCCTTAAAGAGATGATGATTTAGTAATACCCTGATTTTGACCCCAAGGAGGAGGGGAATGTGTGCCCTGGTTTTTACCCCATGGTATTAAATTGTACATGATGTATATATTATTGAGATCGTGGCATGGAGCTCAAGGCCAAGGCCCTGTCATTAATCTAGTGTTTTGTGAATGGGTGATCAACGTTGATGCCTATGGTTCATTGTGCTAATCAAGCACAACATGTTTTTGAATATCATGTGAATGTACAAATTAATAAAATGCCACATCTAGCTATGGGACTGCAACGTGGAAGAGATGGGGGAATGATTCCATAAGGAATAGGGTGGGGAGTTAGTCAAACACCCTGATCCAATAGGGTGAGGCCAGATGTCAATGGGAAAACCCATGAACCCTTAGCTACCTTTTTGTCCTATGTCCTCAATCATCAATTTCTTCTAGAAGTTGGTTGAGGCAATTAATGCCTTAGGTAGAGAAAGCAATGGCATTCTGATTGCTTGTCTGAGCAAGCCTGCAAGTCTGCAGTCTTGGAAGCCGCGATCTTGCTTCTGACACAAGGAAGGAGGTGATGTGTGCTAGGATGTCTTTCCTTAGTTGAGGGGGGAGAGGTTTTGTTGTTCTGGAGCGTCGTGGTTGTTCATTATTCCCAACCATTCTATCATTCGCCATTTGATCATTATGATCATTGGGTTCATGCGCATTGTTGGTGGTTCACTATCCTAAGTCACGGAAGAATGGTTCAGTTGTGTTTTGATGAGTGAATGGGTAGTGGATATCTCTCAATTTTATGATAGTGTGGTCCTCTATAGTTTCCTGAATTCCCTGGAGATGCGCAGAGTGGTGGTTCGACCATTCTGAGTCGCGGAAGTGTGGTTCCGTAGTGTTTTTCTAAGTGACATTGTGGTATGAGACCTTGTTTCTCTGTGTTATGGAGTGAAGCCTGTGTGGCCGTGTTTTTCCTTGTGGATTGGTGTGACATGCATCCTTGTTTTGGTTTGAAAGAATTAGGAGTAGAAAAGGCCCAGAATTGGCTGATAAACCTAGTGAAGAGAGGAACCTCGCAGACAGATCAAGAGGGGCTGGCAGATCCTTATACACACCCGAAAGAGCACTAGAAGAGAAGGTATGTCATGAGGAACTATGTAGCAGTGAAGGGAATACTTCCTTGTGTTGGGTGTGTAAGTATTGTGGTATGACAAGCTGGATAGATCTAGTGTAGGTGTCCATATCTCTGTGGTTGAGCTCACTAGCTCAACAATTCTACCTTTCCATTTCCTTAGCAGCATGAGAAACCCAATTGTTGGTTGGTTTGGTTGATTTGTGGTGAGCATTTGACTAGGTGTGAGTCATTTCCTTGATAGCCTGTGAAACCCAATTGTATATTGGCTTGGATGGGCACCCTGTGAAACCCATTTGGATATTGGCTTGGTTGTGTCTTGTTGTGCATGTTGGCCATGTGTGTAACCCTTGACTAGATAGTATGAGAAACCCAACTGTAGGTTGGTTTGACTGTGTTTTGTTGTGTGTTGGATATGTGTGAGCCTGTTGTTTCCTAGTTCCTTGTGGAAATCATGCCCATCTCGGGGGTGGTAGCGTGTTGAGAGATTAATGAACACACTAGCCTATGGTTGGGTGGAACATTGCAGCAACATAGATAGTTGTGGGACAGCTTCATCTCTAATATAAGTATTCTATGTCATTATGTTTATGCAATGTAGTTGCTTATGAATGAATGACTGAATGAATGAATATGATGAATGCTTACAATGTTTCAGTAGAATTTATTGTTGATGAATGTTCCTACATTTGTATCTATATTTGCCTTATATTTTTCAATGCATTTCGGATTTTGGTCATGGAGGCTAGAATCCTGGTTACAGGGCCAAAAATGCAGCTAAGGTAAGAAAGGTTGTGTTTTCGCACCTCGGGATCCGCCTGCAGGAGGCGGAGGGCGGAAGCAAAAAAATGCAGGAAAGTTCTAAGGAAAAAGTTAACTTTCTGATTTCCGAAGTCCGAGGTTGGAAAGCGAAAGTCAGAAGCACAAGTAAAGGATTCTGCCATTTGTTTTTTTCTAATTTCTGAGTTCCGCAGCGGAAGTCGGGAGGTAGAAAGTGGATAAAGGATTTTGTCATTTGTTGTTTTTCTGATTTTCGAGTTCCGAGGTTGGAAGGGCAGAAAGTGGAAGGCGGAAGGAGGAAGAGTCATTAGTATTTCCATCATTTGTTATGTTTCTGACTTTTGAGTTCTGAGGTCGAAAGGGCAGAAAGCGGAAGGTGGAAGGAGGAAGAGCCGTTAAGTATTTCTGTCGTTTGTTATGTTTTCAATTTTCGATTTTCGATGTCAGAAAGGCGGAAAGCGGAAGTGCGAAAGGAAAAAGGATGACAATTCATTTCGTTGAGCCTTTGATTTTTTGACTTCCGAGTTCTGAGGTTGGAACGCCAGAAGTGCGGAAGGCAAAGTGAGGAAAGGAAAGCTCAAGTGCGTAAATGATCATTATGTTTGTGGATTGGATCTTTCAAGGGAGGAACGATTATTAGAGTGGTTTCTAAGCCTGAGAATAAAGGTTGAAGTGTGTGTTAAAATCCATGCCCTGTGTTTCGAAGGAGAAGAGTTCTTGAAGTAAAAAATTTAATTTATCCGCATTATGGGGTATGGAGATGTTACAGATTGGTATCAGAGATGTTGGTTGCAGCACTAGACCTAAAGGGGCCAAGTTGAATAGTTAAAAGAGGAAAAAGTACCCTCTGATACCAACATTGTAGTACACTACATATTGGTATTAGAGTTGTTGGTTGCAACATTGGGCATGGATGGGCCAAGAGAATAACTTTCAGAGCTATTGGTTGAAACATTACAGCTCACAGTGTATTTAAATTCTGAAATTTTTATGCAGCTAACAATGATGATTATATTAACACATTTTTGCGGAGTCATAGTGCTAATTGGAAGAGTTGGTTTTTTACTTAGCCATGAGAACCTATGGCATGAAAGATGCACAGAATCCCTATGAACATGAGGAAGATGTTATGGGAGAAAACGTCCGAGTTGGAAACGCTGAGACAGAGTCTAATGGAAGGAGATATCAAGATACTCCCCAAGATTTTGTAGCCACCATGAAAAGCCTAAGGGTGGAGATGCAAAGGTATAGAGAAGATAATGAGAGAATGATTAAATATCAGGAAGAGCAAAATTAGTTGAATGCAGCCATGCTACATAGTTTGACAAACATCCAAAGGTGGATGAACTCTGAGCATCGAGTAGTGAATCTAGAAGGAAGTAGGAGCGGTTCTAGAAGAAGAAAAAGGTCTTCTATTGGATCATATGACTCTGAAGGATCCACTGGGGGTTCAAGTTCTTCTTGTCACAGGAACAAGAAAAGGAGGCACTACCATAACCGCTCACATGATGAATTTAAGAAGGCAAGGCCTCCTACCCTTAATGGTGAGATAACGAACGATCAAGAAGCTGAAGCTTGGCTTCTTGGATGAGAAAATATTTCCAGGTCCAAGACTACTCTGGAAATATGAAGGCTAGGGTAGTCATATTCAATTTGACTGGAAGAGCATCCATATGGTGGGAGCACTTCAGGAAAGTGAAGAATATCAGGGAAAGGGAGATTGTGTGGAAGCGGTTCCAGAAGTTTTTTAGATAGAAGTACCTCTCTGATAGGTACTATGATGATAAGATTAAAAAATTCCATGAGCTAAGATTGGGGCAGCTGACCATGGAAGAGTATGCAAATAAGTTCTTGGAACTGTTAAGGTATGTCAGGTATATTGGGGATGATAAAGTGAAAATCCAACATTTTCTACGTGGGCTGCCTCAAGCATACAGAGACAAAATTGAATTTGATGAACCTAGAACTCTTGAAGAGGCCATCGGGAAGGATAAGTATTGTTATGATCAGAACAAAGGCAAACCTGAAAGCATGGAAGGAAAAAAAAATGAGAAGTATGACCAAAGGAAGAAATTTTTCAAACCTTATCACTCTCGAAATCAGCAGAGACAACCATCACAAGCTATGAACCAGCCAGCTAAAGTGATGGGGGGGGATCCAAGAAATCCAAAAGAAATTAGAGAACCTCTCCAATGCTGGAGATGTGGAGGACCCCATCTGCGTAGGAACTGTCCTCATGAGGAGGGGTATGTAAGGACATCTTACAACATCCAAGAAGCAGAAACTGTGGGTCAAGTGGCAAGTACTGTCCCTAGAATTTATGCAGTGCAAGAGGACCACCAGGCAGATCATCAGTCAATTGTGGTTGAAGTCACAGGTAAGATTGTTGAGCAATCTATTTCTATTTTGATTGACCCTGGATCTACTCACAGTTATATTACTCCTAGAGTAGTTGAGATTTGTTCTTTTAAGAAGTTAAAGCATTGCAAATCATGGTTAGTTTAGGTAGCCACTGGGACTAAGAGAAAGGTCAGTGAAGTGGTAGAAAAATGTCCATTGGTTATGAATGGGCTAGTCACTTGTGTAGATCTGAATGTTCTACCACTTAGTTCCTATGATGTTCTCATTGGAATGGATTGGTTGAAAGCACACAGAGTAAATCTTGATTGTTACAACAAGACTTTTGAGTGCATAGATGGAGAAGGCAACTTAAGAGTTGTAAGAGGCATTCCAAAGGTTATTTCTGTTAGGAATATTTCAGCCATGCAGCTAAAGAAGTTATGTAGGAAAGGTTACATATTGTATGCAGCTCATGTGTTGGAGGAAGCAGAAAATGAAACTCCTAGGCTGGATGATTTTCATGTGTTGCAGGAATTTAGGGATGTCTTTCCTGATGAGATTCTAGGACTTCCTCCAAAGAGGGACATTGATTTCACAATTGAACTTGTACCAGGAGCAGCACCAGTGTCCAAGACACCCTACAGGATGGGCACACTAGAAATTATAGAGCTAAAGATGCAGTTGCAAGAGTTCTTGGAGAAGAAGTATATCAGGCCAAGTATGTCCCCTTGGGGAGCACCAGTTCTATTTGTGAAAAAGAAAGATGGTAAACTCAGGTCGTGTATTGATTACAGACAATTGAACAAAGTCACTGTGAAAAATAAATACCCTTTTCCTAGGATTGATGACCTCTTTGATCAAATGAGAGGAGCAAAGGTGTTTTCCAAGATTGACTTGAGGTCTGGCTACCATCAGGTAAGAATCAAGGATGAAGATATTCACAAGACAACCTTCAGAACAAGGTATGGACATTATGAGTTTGTAGTGGTACCATTTGGTCTCACAAATGTACCAGCTACATTTATGTGTCTCATAAATAGTGTCTTCAACAAGTACTTGGACAATTTTGTTCTTGTTTTCCTTGATGACATTCTTATTTATTCTAAGAATGAGGAGGAACATGGTGAGCATATGATATTGGTATTGCAATTGCTAAGGGATCATAAGTTGTATGCAAAGTTGAGCAAATGTGACTTCTATAAAGATAGAATTCACTATTTGGGTCACATTATCTCAGATGAGGGCATATCCGTAGACCCTGAAAAGATTGAAGCCATTATGAATTGGCCAACCCCAAGAAATGTGATAGATGTGAGATATTTTATCGGACTTGCATGATACTACAGGAGATTCATTGAGGGATTCTCCAAGGTTGCACATTCAATCACTTCTTTGAAAGAGAAGGGGATAAAGTTTGAATGGACACTAAGGTGTGAATAAATCTTCTAACAGTTGAAGAATATTCTCACAAGTGCACCAGTCTTGAAGATTGCAAACCCAAAAAAATATTTTGTGGTGTGTACTGATGCATGTGGTCAAGGACTTGGACGAGTTCTTATGCAAGACAGCCATGTGGTATGTTATGAGTCAAGAAAGTTGAATGATCATGAGAAGAACTATGACACTCATGATTTAGAACTTGTAGCCATAATACATGCTCTCAAGATGTGGAGGCATAACTTAATGGGCAGAAAATTTGAGTTAAGGACAGACTACATAGTGGTCTGAAATATTTGTTTGATCAACGAACTCTAAATGCTAGGCAAGCTAGATGGCTGGAGTTTTTATGTGAGTTTGATTTTGAAATCAAACACATAAAAGGAAAAGAGAATAAAGTGGTTGATGCACTCAGCGGGAAGGTGCAAGAAATGCATGTTGCATCTCTTAGTATTTGCCAATCAGATTTGAGACAACAGATTGTTAATCATACTATTGAAGATGAAATGTATGTGCAGATAAAGGACAAATTGCAGTAGCAAAGCCTTGAGAAGAGGTATGAGGGATATAAATTGGAAGAAGATGGAATTCTTACTTATAAAAGCAGAATTTATATTCCAAATGTAGAAGACTAGAGGAGAATTGTTATGGATGAGATCCATCAAGCTCGGTATTCTGGTCACCCAGGATATCAAAAGAAAATTGCTACAACCAGAAAGTAGTATTTTTTACCATGAATGAAGAAGGAGATTGTTGAGTACATTTCAAAGTGCATGAAATGTTAGCAGGTGAAGGTTGAGCATCAACACCCAACAGGTTTGTTGCAGCCTTTGCCAATTCCAGAATGGAAATGGGAAGTTGTTTCCATGGATTTTATTACAGGATTTCCAATGAAAGTTGAGACATGATTCCATCATGGTTGTGGTGGACAAGTTAACAAAGGAAACACATTTTATACCGGTTAAGTCTGCGTATAAGACTGATTCCATTACAAAAATATTCATGAAGGATATTTTCAGATTGCATGGATTTCCTAATGCAATAGTATCTGACAAGGATCCTAAGTTCACTCCCAGTTTTTGGAAGGGTTTGTTTGCAAATTTGGGTACCAATTTGAACTTAAGCACTTCCTACCATCCTTAGACTGATGGACAGACAAAGAGAGTGAATCAAGTGCTAGAAGACATGCTTCACATGTAAGTGATGGACAAACCATCCAAGTGGGAGGATTATTTACACTTGGTAGAGTTTGCTTATAATAATGGACAGCAAGCATACTTGGGATGGGTCCTTATGAAGCTTTATATGGTAGAAGGTGTAGGACACCAGTGACTTGGGATAATCCAGTGAACATGATTGTGCTTGGTCAAGAATTGCTCAGGGAAATGGAGAAGGAGGTTGCAAAGATCAGGCAGAACCTGAAAGCATCCCATGACAGACAGATAAGCATAGAGTGCACAGAGAGTTCAGTCTTGGAGATCATGTTTACCTTAGAGTGAGGGCAAGGAAGAGTTCCTTGAAGCTTGGAAGTTGTGCCAAGCTATCACCGAGATACTGTGGGTCGTTTAAAGTGCTTGAAAGAATAGGGCCATTTGCATATAGACTTGTAATGCCTGCTAGCACTAGAGATCATAATGTTTTTCATATTTATTTGCTTAAGAAATATGTACATGATCCTAACCATGTGATAAATTGGGATGTGATTCAGGTGGGACTCGAAGGAGAGTTCCAGACCGAGTCATCATGCATCCTCGATAGGAAGGTCACAAGACTCCGAAATCGAGCCGTTGGACAGGTGAAGGTGCATTGGGAGCACTACGGTCCTGAAGAGGTTACGTGGGAGCTGGAGGATACCATGCCATTGGAACGTCCATTTTTGTTCAATTTTGAAGAGCATTGAGGTAGTGTCGGTGTATCATTTCTATTCAATTTTGTAAAGCACTGAGGACAGTGATGTTGAAAGGGGGAGGGGAACGTAATACCCCGGTTTTGACCCCAAGGGGGAGGGGAATGTGTGCCCTGGTTTTGACCCCATGGTATTGAATTATATATGATCTATATACTATTGAGATCATAGCATGGAGATCAAGGCCAAGGCCTTGTCATTGATCTGGTGTTTTGTAAATGGGTGATCAAGGTTGATGCCTATGGTTCATTGTGCTAATCAAGCACACCATGTTTTTTAATATCATGCTAATGTACAAATTAATAAAATACCACAGCTAGCTATGAGACTGCAGCATGAAAGAGATGGGGGAATGATTCCACAAGGAATAGGGTGGGGAGTTAGTCGAACCCCCTTAGTCAATAGGGTGAGGGCGGATGTCAATGGGAAAACCCATGAACCCTCAGCTACCTTTTTGTCCTTTGTCCTCAATCATCAATTTCTTCTAGAATTTGGTTGAGGTAGTTAATTCCTTGGACAGAGCAAGGCATGGCAGTATGATTGCTTGTCTGAGAAAGCCTGTGATCCAGGAGGATATTGGTGGCCAACCACCTATTCCTCTTGGACCCCAACCATTGTTTCTTTCAGTTTTCCAGTTTCCTTAATTGTAGCACAATTTACTATTTTTGGCAACTTTCAGGTCCTAAACTTCCGGAGTCGTTTTGAGGCCCTAAACGACATTTTTTTGGCATCGAATGGTCGGGCAAATATGAGTCCATTTTGGACTCAACATTTATCATCCATGGATGTAGTCCTTACACAGATCTTTCTAACAATATATCATGCACGTCAAACGGAGGTAGTATGCTAAAGTTACGACCCCGGGAAATCGAGGGCAAATATGAGTCCATTTCGGACTCGATATTTGCCGTTTATGGATGTAGTCCTTAAACAGATCTTTCTAACGATATATCATGCGTGTCAAACGGAGGCAGTATGCTAAAGTTACAACCCCGAGAAATTGATGTACCAAGTTACCCAATGGGGCCCACATTAAGGCGTTTCACCTCCTAGGGTTAGGTTTTTGGATGTGTAGGGTTTCCATTGTTTCTCAATAATATATAGGCCTTCGAGCCTCAATGTAACACAGAGTTCAGAGGCATGTAGCCACCACATCTCTTCTCAGAGATAAGCTACCAGCACTCTAGCTAGTTTATTTCCATTCTATATGTAAACAAGTTTCAGTTATTGATTAATGAAATGAAGTGTTATTTTCGCTGCATATTTGTTTCTATGGTTATTTGTGTATTCTGTTGCGTTCCTGCATAAATCTGGATCAGTGGTATGAGAGCAATCTTCTCTTTCTCGATCCTTCTTTGCATGTCCCCAACGAGGGCAGGGTATAAAGAGTTAGGGCTCGATCTGGTTGAACCTTTACAAGATCAGCCTCGCAAATCCCGACAGCCACCCATGGGGGATGAAAAGAAAGACGAGGCCGCAGAAGATCCTATCAAAATGTTGCTCGAGGAGGCCCTTGAAAAACAAAGGTACGCGATGATGGATAACTTCGCCCAGATCCTTCAACGACTTCCCACTGGCGGCGCATATGCATCTAGCAGTCACTCTGGAGGTGCAACCCCTTTTAAGGTACAAGTAAACTTCGACATTCCCATATTTGATGGTCGAATAGATGCAGACGCCATAGATAAATGGTTGAATCTATTATAAGGATAATTCTCGGTTCATGACTTTTCTAACCGGGAAAAGATTACTTTTTCTCTACTCAAAGCCGCCCCCCATGTCAAGGACTGGTGGGAAACCTACTATGAGAGAAAGGATGAGAAGGAACCCTCTTTGTTCTACGTCATACCCACTTGGAATTCTTTCTGAGATGCCATAAATGGACAATATTATTCGGTAGGGAGCTATGAGGACAAGTACATCCAATGGACTACGCTGCGGGAGTAAAGAGATCAAGATGTGCATGAGCTAACGAATCTGTTCCATACCCTGCGCACCAAGTTAAGTATCAAAGATTTAGAGAAACATTTGGTGCTGAAGTATCGTAGTTGTCTGCACAGATACATTCAGGAGGAAATGGAGTTCCTTGACATCTACTCACTTGGTACGACATATCGATATGCTGCCAAAATTGAGCAAAAATTCAAACAGAAAAAGCAAGACTTTGGATCTGCGAATCAAAAGCAAGGGAAAGGTGCCCCCAAACTGTAGAACCAAGGACACAGCCAAGGCATGGAGACTCAAGAAAACTTGCCAAAGCCACAAGCAAAGAGCAACACTGCAAAGCCGAAGAAGGAAGCGGGAAAGTGGTGCGAGTTCCATAAGAGCCCCACTCACAACACAAGTGAGTGTCGGGCTAAGCAGTCACTAGTGGCCGAGATAAAGGCTTCTGAATCAGATGTATACTCTGACACTGAATCAGAACCCAAGAAGGGGAATGACAGAGGGAAGAAGATTATCGATGCAGAGCCTAATGCCACCGTTGCCACCACGAAGATCCAAAAGGAAGAACCAGAAGATTCAGAGGAGGAGGAGCGTCTTTTCCACTCCCAGATGTGGGTAAAGGGTTCCCCGCTATAGTTCATTGTTGACAATGGGAGCCAAAAGAACTTGATTTCAACAGAGGTCGTGAAGCGGTTGGGTTTGCCGACCACAGCACACCCGCAGCCGTACACCATCGGGTGGCTTCACCAAGGACGAGATCTTCGCGTTAGCCAACAGTGCCAACTTCCCTATAGCATCAAGCCCTTCACCGATGAGGTATTATGTGATATTGATCCTCTTGATGTTTGTGATGTATTATTAGATCAACCATACTTATGGAAGCGACATGCTGTGTATGAGTCCCGGCCTCGCGCTGTTATTATTACGTTGGGAAATAATTTGTATAGAATACCAGAGGTACCACCCCCTACCGCTATCTCTTTGGTTACTGCAAAACAATGCAGTAAGCTTATTTCCAAAATCGGGAAGTTTGTTTTCTTGATGATCCGCCCTCAGGGCGAGAAGAAGATCGTTGCCACAACCTCCAGACAGGGTCCATCTGCACGACAACAACAAATGGACAAGGTCATGGAGGAGTACCGGGACATATTCACCTCACCCACTGGGGTGCCTCTCCACTGTCAGGTCAAGCACCCCATCGATCTGACCCTAGGTGCGTCACTGCCCAATGGACCAATCTATCGTCGTTCTATTATGGAGAATGATGAAATCAAGAGGCAAATTCAGGAGTTGCTGCAGAAGGGTCACATCCGGCCAAGTTCATCGCCCTATAGGAGCCCGATCGTGTTGGTACAGAAGAAGGATGGGACTTGGAGACTCTGTATTGACTATCGGGCGCTGAACAAGATCACTGTCCGGAATAGGTACCCGATCCCACAGATTGATGACCTCCTGGACCAGCTTAAAGGGGTGAAATATTTTAGCAAGATCGACTTAAATTCTGGGTATCACCAGGTACCGATCGAACCAACCAATGTGTGGAAGACTGCCTTCAAAGCCAAGGAGGGCCTTTTCGAATGGTTGGTCATGCCTTTCGAGATGACGAATGCTCCTGCAACCTTCATGAGACTAATGGATGACATCTTGCGGCCATTCACCAACTCATTTGTAGTAGTGTACTTGGATGACATCCTGATCTTCAGCCAAACTTGGGAAGAGCACCTCCACCACATCCGACAGGTCCTCCAAACATTGCGGTAGCACAAATTGTGTGCCAATTTGGACAAGTGCACTTTTGGCATGACCCAGGTTCAGTATCTGGGATACATTATTGATGACTATGGGGTACATGTGGATCCAACCAAGATCCAAGTCATTCGGGATTGGCCAGCCCCAACTACTCTAACAGAGCTTCGCAGCTTTCTAGGCCTTGCTAATTTCTACCGCAGGTTCGTGTTGGGATTCTCTCATATCACTTGGCCCTTGAGTCAAGTTACCAAGGGAGGAGCGAAAGCAAAATTCTTTTGGTCGAAAACTCAATAGAAGGCATTTGCAGAATTGAAACATCGCCTATGCTGTGCCCCAGTGCTCACATTACCAGACTTGCAACAACCATTTGAGATCGAGATAGATGCCTCTGACTATGTTATTAGGGCAGTCCTTACTCAACAAGGGAATCCAGTGGCATATCACAGTGAGACACTGTCTGACACTGTTCACAAATATCCCACTTATGACAAAGAGATGTATTCCATTGTACAGGCTTTCCAACAATGGAAGCATTACATTTTGGGGAAGGAAATGATCATCAACACAGACCACCGACCCCTACAGTTCATGCAAACACAAGGGAAGTTACAGAACGATCGCCATCAGAAGTGGTCCACATATCTACAACAGTTTCATTCGAACATCAAGTACAAGAAGGGAAGCACCAATAATGTTGCAGACTACCTCAGCCAACCACTGATCATGGCGATAACGACCGTGCTCAACTCTTGTGGGCACGAGACTTCTTATTGGCCGCTTCTCTACAAGAGCGATCCAGAATTCAGCCACACATACTAGACACTCTTGGAGGGAAACCAAGTTCCAAAATTTCACCTCCAGGATGTACTACTGTGTCACATGGGACACCTTTGTGTTCCTTCAAGCGAGCATGCCAAGATGATTTGGGAAGCACACTACAGTCGGGTCGCTGGGAATTTCGGGGTCAAGAAAATAGTGGCAGTACTGCAGAAGTATTTCTTTTGGCCGAACCTTCGACATGACATCGGGAAGTACATCTGATCCTGCACTGCCTGCACCATTGCCAAACCATCCATCAAGAAGCAAGTCCTCTATACTCTGTTACCTACCCCTAGTTTACCTTGGGAATCCATCTCCATGGATTACATGTTAGGCCTTCCTTCTACTAAGCATGGCAATGACTATGTGTTTGTGGTCGTTGACAGATTCTCAAGGATGGCCATAATGGCGGCCTGCAAGAAGAATATCACAGCAAAATCCACTGCTAAACTCTTCTTTGAACGAGTGTGGGTACACTTTGGGATCCCACAGTCTATAATCTCAAACCAGGACAGTAGGTTCCTTAGTACATTCTGGTCTAGCCTATGGTCAATGCTAGACACCAAGCTCACAAAGTGCATAGCTTTCCATCCCCAGACTGATGGCTAGACAGAGGTCGTCAATAGGATGATCGTACACATTTTGTGCATGTACAACTCAAAGCATCCATGCACATGGGATGAGAGCCTCCCCTATGTACAACACAGGTATAACCGGGCCCTCCATAGCTCAACCAACCATAGCCCCTTTCAGGTGGGCTTTAGATTCCAACCACTATGTCCCAATGACGTAGCCATGCCATTTGCAGCTACTCAGGCTGATTCAGCTCATATCCAGTCTGAAGTTTCCAAGGCAAACAACTTCATTGAGTGCATTCAGCACATTCGCCAACAGGTTCATGACATATTGGATAGATCTAATGCTAAGTACAAGCAGCGACATGATCAGCATCGGGTGCAACACAACTTCCAAGTGGGTGACAAAGTGTGGCTACATTTGCAGAAGGAGCGTCTCGCTAGACCCCGCCGCAAGCTTCACTCGCTTCGATATGGGCCATACACCATCACCAAGGCTGTCGGGGACAATATCTTCGAGCTCATTATTCCACCATTCCTTGGTCTGCACCCAGTGTTCAATGTGGACCGCCTTCGGCCCTACTTTCCACCTCTATTGGACACATCAGACGTGGCAGAACAACTCACA
>LPNX010544731.1:179365-197914 GCA_001517045.1 Pseudotsuga menziesii
TGATCGGATTATGGACACACATATCAAGAACACCCACCAGCAAAAGATCTAGCTATATCAAGTTGTCAAAGCAGGCCAACTCCTTCACCAGGGAAAGTGGCTCACCAGGGACCAAGTTCAACAGAAGTTTCCTCATCTCATGGAGGAACTCAACGCAATGGGGACCATTGCTTCCTAAGGGGGGAGGAATGATCCAGGAGGATATTGGTGGCCACCCACCTATTCCTCTTGGACCCCCACCATTGTTTCTTTCAGTTTTCCAGTTTCCTTAATTGTAGCACAATTTACTATTTTTGGCAGTTTTCGGGTCCTAAACTTTCAGAGCCGTTTTGAGGCCCTAAACGACGTTTTTTTGGCATCGGATGGTCAGGAAAATATGAGTCCGTTTTGGACTTAATATTTTCCATGTATGGATGCAGTCCTTAAACAGATCTTTCTAACGATATATCATGCGCGTCAAACGCAGGTAGTATGCTAAAGTTACAACCCCGGGAAATTGATGTACCAAGTTACCCAACGGGGCCCACATTAAGGCGTTTCACCTCCTAGGGTTAGGTTTTTGGATGTGTAGGGTTTCCATTGTTTCTCAATAATATATAGGCCTTCGAGCCTCATTGTAACACAGAGTTCAGAGGCATGTAGCCGCCACATCTCTTCTCAGAGATAAGCTACCAGCACTCTAGCTAGTTTATTTCCATTCTGTATGTAAACAAGTTTCAGTTATTGATTAATGAAATGAAGTGTTATTTCCATTGCATATTTGTTTCTATGGTTATTTATGTATTCTGTTGCGTTCCTGCATAAATCCAGATCAGCCTGCAAGTCTGTAGTCTAGGAAGCTGCGATCTTGCTTTTGACGCAAGGAAGCATGTGATGCGTGCCAGACCGTCTTTCCTTAGTTGGGGGAGAAGAGGTTTTGTTGTTCCATAGAATCATGGTTGTTAATTATTATCGACCATTCTATCATTCGCATTTCGATCATTCTGATTAGTCGGTTCATGCGCATTGCTGGTGGTTCACTACCCTGAGTCGCGGAAGAATGGTTCGGTTATGTTTTGTTGAGTGAATGGGCAGTGGATATCTCTCGATTTTATGAGAGCGTGCTCCTTCATAGTTTCCTTATTTCCCTAGAGACACACAGTTTGGTGGTTCAACCATCCTGAGTCGCGTAAGTGTGGTTCCACAGTGTTTGTATGAGTGACATTGTGGTATGAGACATTGTTTCTCTGTGTTATAGAGTGAAGCCTATGTGGCTGTGTTTTTCCTTATGGATTGTTGTGATGTGCATCCATGTTTTGGTCTGAAAGACTTAGGAGTGGAAGAGGCCCATAATTGGTTGATAAACCTAGTGAAGAAAGGAACCTCACATGCAGATCAAGAGGGGTTGGGAGATCCTTTAAGCACACCCGAAAGAGCACTAGAAGGGAAGGTATGGTCTGAGGGAACTGTATAGTAGTGAAGGGAATACTTCCTTGTGTTGGGTGTGTAGGTATTGTGGGATGCCAAGCTGGATAGCTATGTGGTTGAGCTAACTAACTCAGCAATTATACCTTTCCATTGCCTTAGTAGCCTAAGAAACCCAATTGTTGGTTGGTTTGGCTGAGTTGTGGTGAGCATTTGATGAGGTGTGAGTCATTGCCTTGACAGCCTGTGAAACCCATTTGTATATTGTCTTGGTCGTGTCTTGTTGTGCATGTTGGCCATGTGTGTAACCCTTGGTTGGATAGTCTGAGAAACCCAACTATAGGTTGGTTTGACTGTGTTTTGTTGTGTGTTGGATATGTGTGATCATGTTGTTCCCTAGTTCCTTATGGAAATCATGCCCATCTCGGGGGTGGCAGTGTGTTGAGAGATTAATGAACATACTGACCTATGGTTGGGTGGAACATTGCAGCAACATAGCTAGTTGTGAGACAGCTTCATCTCCATGATAAGTATTCTACGTTATTCTGTTTATGCAATGTAGTTGCTTATGAATAAACGAGTGAATGAAGGAATATGATGACTTCTTGCAATGTTTCAATAGAATTTACTGTTGATGAATGTTCTTGCATTTGTATCTACATTTGCCTTGTATGTTTCAATGCATTTCTGCTTTTGGTCATGGAGGCTAGAAGCTTGGTTACAGGGCCAAAAATGCAGCTAAGGTAAGAAAGGTTGTGTTTCCGTACCCTGGGATTCGCCTGTGGAAGGCATAGGGTGGAAGCGAAAAAATGCAGGAATGTTCTAAGGAAAAAGTTAACTTTTTGATTTTCGAATTAGTCCGAGGTCAGCAAAAAGAAGTCAGAATTGCAGGTAAAAGATTCCACCATTTTTTGTTTTTCCCATTTTCAAGTTCCTTAGCAGAAGGAAGAAGGAAGAAGTCGGAAGGCGGAAAGTCGATAAAGGATTCCATCGTTTCTTGTTTTTTCTGGTTTCCGAGTTTTGAGGTGGGAAGGGAGGAAAGCGAAAGGCAAAAGGAAGAACATCTGTTAAGTATTTTTTGTCATTTGTTATGTTTCTAATTTCTGATTTCTGAGGTTGGAAGGGAGAAAAGAAGAAAGAAGAAGGTAGAAGTCAGAAGAGCCGATAAGTATTTCCGTTGTTTGTTATGTTTCTAATTTTCGAGTTTCGAGGTCAGAAGGGTGGAAAGCGGAAGGCAGAAGGTGGAAGGCAGAAGAGCCATTAAGTATTTTTGTCATTTGTTATGTTTCCGATTTCTAATTTCCAAGGTCAGAAAGGTGGAAAGCCAAAGTGCGGAAGGCGGAAGTACAATACCTAAAGCATATTTGGAAACCTTGTTAGGACCTTAATTGCTATTGTACCCTTTTGCTCATATATATATACCAAGTAGATCTAGTTTTATGATCATCTCATACTGTCTTATACATTTGGTACATTGTATGGGGAGGTTTCCTCCTCAAAGAAGCTTCTTATTCATCCCTCTATTCCATTCTTAAGGCGTTGGATTACTCTTTCTTTCTATTTTTATGTTAGTTTTGGAATTTGGTGGATAACACTTGCATCAAAGCTAAATAACTAGATAATACAAAATGAGAAGGAGCGAATAATAGTTCCAAAAAAAAACTGCTCATGTCAAGCTTATGCTTCTTATCCTATAAAACTTAATGACTGGTTTTACATAAAAAAATAAGGTTTTGTTGTTAGTGTATACCTTGACAAATAATCCTATCAGCAACAAACATTTATAGAATATAGCAAAACAAATTAAGAGAAGGTAAATCTCCTTATCACATCTTCCCAAGCTTGGTCAGATGGGTCTGCTTCCATCTTGTCCACCTCTGTGTTATCTTGAAGCCGGTATATTGTTTCCTCTTCACCGTGTGCCACTAGAAGGGAGCCCACTTAGAGATGATTCAAAATAGTGGTTGAGGAGCCATTATTGAGCTCTTGAACCATTTCTATCAACCTAGCTCATTCCTCTTCAAGATTTTGAATTTTATTTTTTTGCTACAAGAAACTGGCAATTTCTATTGCATTTTGAGAAACTTATAGATGCTCAAGTGTTGCAGGTCTTTGTTGTGACTAAACAAATGGAGGTGTTATTAACTTTTATAAGGTCCTCTTGACGATGCATGAACCTCCTTAACTTTTGAATTTCTCGGTGACAAGTAGGGTGGTTTTCATCCATACTATAAGTTGTAATCCCCCCTAGTTGAGGAGAGTAGTAATACCATTAATTGACAACCAAGGAGTTGGAACCCCAACAAAAAGAGGCCCTCGGAATTGAGGAAATACACTACCCCACTTGAATTATCATAGCAAAGTCAATTTTCAAAATACCAACTATGAATGTTGCAAAGAGAGATCACTTGTAGGTGGACTTGGCCAGACCCTTGAAACACAACATTTGATAACTACTGCTTGAAAGGATAGAAACACATCAATAATAATCACCTAGGAACAAATTCCATTGGCATGGAGAATTGAGCAGAAGCACGAAACCAAGCAAACATAAGCACTAAAATCCACACTTAGGGTGAGTTGTGGGGCAAAATCCAAAATAACCAGTTGGTGTAATGAAGAAGGCATTGAAACGAGGAGTAATTGGGCTTGAAACCCACTGACCTAGAGGACTAAGCTGTTTGATATCAAACATGTTTAACCACCAATGACCACACACAAGCCTGATTGTGTTAAAGTATTGTAACTTCAGAAGATATTCCAGATATATCGAGTGTGTTCCTCCTTCAGGAGACAATTTTGGTCTTGTAAGAGTCATTGAAAGAATTAATGTAAACCTCCGGATGTAAGTCGAGTCAATAGTACCCAAGTGTAAATATAATAAATGTTATTTTTGGTGTCTTTCTAGAAAAGTCGTCCTAGTCAATTAGACAAGTCGTCCCTGTTCGGTTATAGGTCAAGTCATCGAAGAATATAAATAGGGAGGCACTCCCCTTCATTTAAACAGAACATACACTCAAGTATTGTGCTAGAGAGAGAGAGAGAGAGAGAGAGAGAGAGTCTATTGTGGAAGATGAGCAACTATTCTTGTTTATGAGGTTTTACATTGTACTTGGTAGAATTCTGTATCGAGGAAGTTTTGCGGGGTTTTCTCCCTTGTGGTTTCCCCAAGGAAAATATGTGTTCTCTTGTGTTGCTATACTTATCTTTCTTTGAGTGATCATTTACTTATGGTTATGATGTTATGATGATAAATGTTTTAGATCTTATATAACCTTTAAAAATATAACATTGTATCAGATCCAACTTGAAAGAATTATTTGTGCAGCCGAAACACTACTACAACTACAACTACTGAAGTTTAGGGTTTCATGTTTGAAAACCCTGGAAGACAAAAACTAGTCATGTTGGGAATTTCGCTATAACATGATATTGGAGAAGGATCAGGAGATGAAAATTTTATAGGACAAAGATAAAATATTTCTTTACACTCTGTAAACGTTTCAGTCTCAGATTTGCTATAATATAGGATATATGATTCCTCCAACTCAGGGTTCCAGCCTCTCCTAGAATTCATCCTTAAATAGGCGACCTAGGGAGAATTTCTATATTTCGGGCTAGGAAGGTCCAGATGAAATTTCTCAAGATGTTGCAGATATGGCATAGAAAATAGTTTATGTGGTAAACGTTTCAGACCCTGAAGGTGAAATAGTGAGACGTGGCAGTCCGTACAAATTCACTATGCTGAACAGTCTTTAAATAAGTCACCTTGGGAAACTTCACATAAGTCCCACCCGGTGAATCAAATTATGCTCTAACCTATGGGGTTAGAAAGAATATAGACCAGGCTACTTCAAGACGAATTTTCAGACCTTGAGGAGCCACAATTTTGGATCTATAGAAATAATATCAGTCAATTCTATAGAAGAAACCAGAGAAAAACTAGGGCTTTATGTTTCGGGCACTTCCCTCCACCAATCAGTTGAAGGAGGAGGACCATCAAAATCTCTCTAGGAGGGCGCATCTTTCTATGTAATAAGTTTCTAATTTTGTGGAATTTCAATTTTTGACCTAACACTGTTGCCGAACAAAACTAGGGCATCAGATATTTTGTAGTTATGCCCATATTTTTGGGAAAATAAGTATGTTGCTCAGATTTCCTTGAGGAGCCACGTCTTTCTATCCAATTATATATGAAAGATACTTAAGCTGAAAAATTAGGGTTTCTCTGTCAAACCCTAGGTCCACCAGAAGTAGTCTTCTAGAAGTGCCTTCAAGCAAGCATCAAGTTGAAGCGATCTCACTGGTAAGTTCTATCCTCTGTATTTCCGTTTGAGGTTCTCATTTTTATCAGGATGACAAATAGTACCAAGCTTGAGGATAAGATTGAAAGAGTTGAGAAATTCTAAGCATGGAATTATAGAGTGCTTCTCATACTTGAAGAAGCATGACATGGAGAACTATGTCAAAGAAGAGGCTACATATCCAGATGGAGATGAAGTCGAAGTAAAGAAAAAGAAGGACCTAGTCAAAATAAAGATGAGTATTGTCATCTCCATTGGATCTCACATATATCATCCTTGAATACTCCCAAGGATATGTTCGATGCAATGAAACAACTTGTAAGAATATGACCTGGAGAACTCAACTCAAGGATGTGAAGGTGCAAGGTCAGAAAACATTCAATGTTACTTCACAAGGAGATCTCGGGTCAAGGAGCAATTAGAAGGTGTTGAAGACAATGCCAAAGAAGCATAATCATAAATTACAATTTTGAATGGTCTTCCAAGTTCAATCAAGAGAGTTTTCTAGTAGGAATATCACATATGGAGGAATACACATAAGAAGAAGATTGATTGATGGCAAAAGAAGAAGAGATGACAATCAATCCCTAACAACTCATGTCAAGCAGAGAAAGAACAAGAAGGAAGAACATTCCCACCAAGAATAGAAGAACATCTCACAACTCAATAGTTCAGTTGTGATGAGAAAGGACACTTTGTGAAAGAATGTCCCAAGAAGGAAGAATGGAAGGATGATACGATCTAGAAGTACCAGTCGATCATACAGAATGATGTTTTCAAGACATGAAGAAAAGTTTGATGAAGTCTTCCAAGTAGATCTACAAGATCAAGTATACTGTAGATTAAAGTATCAAAATATATGAAGCAAGGTTCATGGTTTCTATCATAAAGAGAGAGTCGATTATGATAAGACACTACTCTAGGGGCTAGACACACCTCTTTAGTAGTAGATATTACACTAGACAATTGGTGTAATCAAAGTAGAAGAACATATCGAGCAACCTATATGGTTTGAGACCCTCTACAGAGAACCACCTATGCACATAAGGATTTGTACAAGCATAGTAGACACCCGTGGGATAGCACATACATTTACATGAGGAGCTTGAGGATCAACTAGAGTGATGTAGATTCCAACCTTTACTACAAGGTTGAAGATAGAATCCTATAAAGGATGAGAAGCTCATATATGGGTGCAATAGAAAACTTGCAACAAAGTTCGAGATGAAGGATCTTGATATCTAGTGACCTCGACAGGTGACATAGATGAATACAAAGAAGACTAGTAGCAGAGGAGGTTACCTGTTACTCCAATTTCCTAATATAGATGCAGAGGGAGGATGGTGCTCCACCTTAGAGATAGTGACTATGGTAGATCTCAAAGTTCAAGAATCTTAACATGATTCTTGGGATTAGAGGTATGATGAAATCCAAAGGATATTTTCCTTATCCAAGTAAACATATGCAGAGAAAATAGTGTGGTACCTAAAGGGTACTGTAGAGATATGATGACTTTGATTGAGTTGGTAGTGCTACGAACATAAATATCACTCCAACATATTGCAAAAAACATAGTGTTTCTCTCAATGCAACCAATGATGAATATATTGTAGCTGAGAAGAAAGCAAGTAAAGATTCCTCACGTAATGAGGAATATGATCTAGAAGAATTATACCAATGAAGATGAAGATTATACTCTTATCCATTTCATCATTGGATAAGAAGGGATGCACTGGTAGGACACACATACACAGTTCTATGTGATCTGTGTTGTAAGAAGACTTGTTCAGTATTTCCAATCGTGAGCAAGATAGGAACAGGTCCTCAGAATCAAACAATGAAGTTGAACACATTGGCAGAGACTCCAGTGATTCAATAAGGTAGAGATCAAGATGGAGTCTACTAAACAAACAAAGATAACTATTTGAATTGTCATTTCCTATATATCTAGTTGTTCAAGATGCGTACATAGTTATGTTTCTATATTCAGGAAATGTATTATGCATATTAGAATATTTGTAGTTTACTAATAATATGTAGGTGATGGGTAAGTGGCTTATGTTGTTGTACAACATTCCATTGCTACTTATGAAACCTCCTTGCTGAGATAATGTCTTGGCAAGATGGAAGGCATATAGAAAGTTATCGTATGTATACGTGATATAGATGATTGTTGCATTAGCGGAAATAGTTGCATGATTATATGACATATATCTTTATGCATGAGAATTTGTCATTATGAATATGTTAAAAAATGTTTCTAATCATACAACTATATTTGACTTGTAGGAAGGATTGTATGCAATCACCTATAAGAGAAGAAATGATGAAGTTGTGGATGTACGATACAGTTGTGGGTAAGAATGATGTATTTGAAGGTATCCATAATATGCAGGGAATAATTTTGTAACCTGGAGACTGCGTTTCAAATGTACAAGACTATGCTCGACGTTTCGATCTCTCCTTTGAGATCATCTTCAGGAGACTTTGAGAGCCTGAGATGTAATGGCTATGAAAAAAATTCATTTAAATATTAGATCATTGCTCTTCTTTGCCCATTTGAGTTTTGTGCAGGTCAACTTATTTTTAGATGATCTTAGAGGAGAGATCGAAATGTCGAGCATAGTCTTGTACATTTGAAACACAGTCTCCATATTACAAAATTATTCCTTGCGTATTATGGATACCTTCAAACAGATTGAAGCCCTCCATGGAAGGGCAATTCTGAAAGATGTCAGGCCATTAGAAAGACTTCAACTACAGATTTCTCAGAAAGTCACGAATTTAGAGTTCTTAAAAAAGTGTAGGGACGTGGAGGTCATTCCATGTTTTGCTGAAATCAAGCACAGAATAATCTCGGGAAGGAACAACCATCCCTAAGCCTGAAAATAGTAAGGACGGAAGTGAAGAAAACTCTTGCGATTATTAACAAGATCTTGGAGAAGGCGTATCACATGCACCTGTATCTCTTGCACATAATAAAAGCCGATATCTGGGATAGAATCGATTCAACCACTGGGATGAAATGTGAAAACAAGAAGGAGAGAGCAATGGAGAAACAGAGAAAAAAATTCACAGCCCTCAATAAATCTCAGAAGACAACAGACTCTCCCAACGTAGAAACAAAGAAAGCAAACATTGTAAATCTTTCTAGATTTCAGTTGGATGAAGCCACCGTAAGCGTACTAGACAGAGGACTGAATTTTGCATTGCGCCAAGAGAAGTAATGAAAGAGTTAATATGCTGCATCGAAAAAGCAGTTGGTCATCTCCCAGAAGAGGGAGCTGAAGAAATCCGACAAGAATGCGCAGTCACCATTAAACGAGCTTAACCCCCGAAAACCAACATCTCGAAGGATGAATCGCTAGCTCTTAAAAACCTGACAAATAATAAAAAGATTAAAGCCCTGAAGGCAGATAAAGGGAACGCAACAGTAATCATGGACTCGGAGGACTACATCAAGGAAATGCACGAACACCTGGCTTGTGGTAGCTACGTCAAGTTAGATAAAGATCCTAGTAAAAAAATCACAAAAAATGTAACTTATGCAATGAGGAGTGCACACTTGGACGATCACATTAAAAATAAAATATACCCTAAGGACTACATCCAACCTCACATCTATGGTCTACCGAAGATACATAAGGATGGTGCACCACTTCGCCCAATAGTCAACACAATCGGATCTCCCACATACATATTGGCAAAGTTCTTGACAACATTATTAAAACCCTTGGTAGGGAAAACAGACTCATTTATTAAGGACTCCACCTCCACAAGGAAAAGCTCAGCAAAGAGGAAATCTTAGTTAGCTTCGATGTCAAATCCCTATACACAAAAATACCTTTGACTGAGGCGATTGAAACCATTAGAGAGATTATGGATGATAACATAAATAAACTAGTAGAGATTTGTTTGTGTTCCACTTTTTTCACTTTCCAAGATCAATTCTACAAACAAGTAGAGGGTGTGGCTATGGGATCCCCACTATCCCCGATTGTCACTAACCTATACATGGAAAAATTCAAAAGACAAGCCATAGAATCTTTTCCTCTTAAACCTCGGAGATGGAAATGCTATGTGGACGATATGGATGTAGTATGGCCACATGGAGAGGAGAACCTATATTGTTTCTTTGATCACCTTAATAATCGCAATGAGAACATTAAATTCACTATAGAAATTGAGAAGAATGGTTGTATCCCCTTCCTTGACGCACTAATATCTAGATCAGAAAATGGATCAATCACACACCAGGTCTATAGGAGGAAAACACACATAGATAGGTATCTACATGCCGACTCCCACCATTACCCTCCACAAAAGATTGGGGTTCTGAACACCTTAGTAACCAGAGCATTAAGAATTTGTGATAAGGAACACGTAGAACAAGAGCTAAAACATCTAACACAAGTTTTTAAAGACAATGGCTATAATAACAACCAGATCAACACAACCTCAAACAATGCTAAAAAAACTCAAAGGAAGGAGATTGACGCTAACAATGATGATAATTGGAATAGAATTTCCCTCCCATACATAAAAGGCACCTCAGAGACAATAGCCAAAATTCTAAGAAAAAATAACATTATAGTTTCTTTTAGACCTCCAAACACCATCAGAAAAATGGTAGACTCATTAAAAGACCTAGTAAAACCCGAATTATATAAAGGAGTATACTCAATACCATGTTCTTGCCAAGATGTTTACATTGGTGAAACTGGCACATCTTTTGAAGTTAGGCTCAAAGAACATTACGCCGATATAAAACATGATAGGGTTAAAAAATCCGCTTTAGCCGAACATGCACATTTAAACAAACATCATATATGCATGGAAAAAGCCACGATCATCGCCAAAGAGGAGGATCTAACTAAACAGAAGGTAAGGGAAAAGATAGAAATTAGGTTAAACCCATATTGCATGAACATGGATGATGGAAAAAACTAAGCGATACATGGACCCCGCTAATACACCTTTTGCAAAGAACAAACCCTAAAACTGACAACAAATAAAAATAAGCCGACCTACACAAAACTCAAATGGGTAAAGAAGAGCAATGATCTAATATTTAAATGAAGTTTTTTCATATCCATTACATCTCAGGCTCTCAAAGTCTCCTGAAGATGATCTTAAAGGAGAGATCAAAACGTTGAGCATAGTCTTGTACATTTGAAACACAGTCTCCATATTACAAAAAAAAAAGAGTGATGTAGTTATAGATGCATAAAAGAAGAATGATGCAAGTTGTGAATGTACGATACTGTTGCGGATGTATAAGAGAAGAATGATGCAGTTACAGATGCACAAAAGAAGAATGATGCAAGTCGTGAATGTACGATGCAATTGAGGATGTACAAGAAGATAATGTTAAAGAACAAGTTGTAGAAGGGAGCTATAAAGCTCAAGTATGTTCCTATAGGGGAACACGTAGCAAATGTGTTGACTAA
This sequence comes from Pseudotsuga menziesii, assembly GCA_001517045.1. Taxonomy (NCBI): domain Eukaryota; kingdom Viridiplantae; phylum Streptophyta; class Pinopsida; order Pinales; family Pinaceae; genus Pseudotsuga; species Pseudotsuga menziesii. The sequence goes on from LPNX010544731.1 coordinate 190,524, forward strand.
GCCTCTATCTCGTGTAAAGTTTGAATACTTTCAAGACAAGATTGGTGTAGTCCGAAAGGACCTCTCTCAAAAGAGGGAGTGACGGTAGATGGAAGAAGGATGCATTGGTGGTAGCTCAGTCTAGAGTAGGGTAAGTCTGGCTAGGCTTGTTGGCCCAGAATGGTTAGTAAGTCAGACGAGGCCTGTTGATCCTAGGGGGATTAGTATGTCTGGATAGATCAGTTTAAGCCAAGTGGGTGTGTAAGCTAGGATAAGGCTTATTAGTCCCCAGGAAGATCCATATGTCTAACTAGGATTCTTGGCTCGAAAGGGTTAGTAAGTCAGACAAAATGCTCAGATGGATCTACCAGAGAACTCACCGTGATACTGCTCCCGAGATAGTTAAAGGGAAAGAAGTGTCTAGTATGCCCGACTAGGCTTGTTTGACCCGAAAGGGTTAGTAAGCCAGACAAGTCTTGTTTGGTCTCCAAGGAGATCAATCTATCTGACTAGGCTTATCGGCCCAAAAGGGTATGTAAGTCAGAAAAGATGTTGTTGTAAGTGGTTTCAGTATTGTTATACTGATGATTGCTCAATATTATTATACTCATGATTGTTGAGTTGTGTGCTTCAGTATTGTTATACTGATGATTGCTAAGATGATTGCTTTAGTATTATTATACTAATGATTGTTGAGATTTGTGCTTCAATATTGTTACACTGATGATTGTTGAGATGTGTGCTTCAGTATTGTTATACTGATGATAGTTGAGATGATAGTTTTAATATTCATATACTAATGTAGTAGGTTCAGTATTCTCATACTGATTGTTGATTGATGAGATGATTAATAGTTTCAGTTTTCCTATACTGATGTAGCAGGTTCAATATTTTTATACTCAGTGTTGATGTGGCAAGTTCAATATTTTCATACTGATATTGATGTGCAAAGTTCAATATTTTCATACTGATGTTGATGTGGCAAGTTCAGTATTTTCATATTGATGTTGATTTGGCAGGTTTAGTATTTCTATACTGATGTTGATAAGACAATTTAAGTATTTCTATACTGATAAGATAGTTCCAATATTTCTATACTGATGATGGTGAGGTAATTTCAATATTTCTATACTGATATTGATGATGATGTTGCTTCAACATTTGTATGTTGATGCTGATGATGTGGTTGTGGTATCAACACCTTATGTTGATGATGATGATATGGTTATGGTCCCAAAACCCTTTGCTGATAATGTTGATATGGTTGAAGTCACACCACTTTGCGTTGATGATGATGATGATGTCGTTTCAACATTTTTATGTTGTTGTTGATGATGATGTTCCAACATCTCTATGATGCTAATGCAGTTGACGATATAACATTTATTAATGATGTTGCTTTAGCACTAACATGCTAATGATGTTGTTGTTTTTTCAATATTCACATACTGACGATGCAGATGATGATGTTTCAGGATTTACATACTGATGATGCAGATGTTGATGTTTCAGTATTTACATACTGATGATGCAGATGTTGATGTTTCAGTATTTACATATCGATGATGCAGATGACGATGTTTCAGTATTTACATACTGATGATGTAGATGATGATGTTTCAGTATTTATATACTGATGTTGCAGATGATGTTTCAGTATTCACATACTAATGTTGAAGAAGAAGATTCGATATTCACATACTGATGTGGCAAAAGCAGATTCAGTATTGACATACTAATATTATAGAAGAAGGTTAAGAAGATGATTTAGTTTTGAAAAGATGATTCAATATTCATATACTGATGTGACAGAAGATGATTCAATATTCACATACTATTGCTACAGAAGATGGTCCAGAATATGATTCAGATGATTTAGCATCCACATACTGATACTACAAAAGATGATCTAGAAGATGATTCAATATTTATATACTGATAGAAGATGATTCAACATGTACAGAAGATGATTCAGTATTTACATATTGAGATTGCAGAAGACGATCCAGCTGAGATTGATGATGAAGATGTATGATAATGTTCCAAAACTTCCTATGACATATAGAGATTCACTTGTCAATTGTACAGTTGTGGTAGCAGTTGCTAATGTGGTTGAATACCTTATTAGTTAAGAGCGAGTGTTAAAGTATTGTAACTTCGTAAGACATTCTAGATGTATTGATTGTGTTCCTCCTTCAAGAGATGAGTTTGGTCTTGTAAGAGTCATTGAAAGAATAAATGTAAACCTCTGGATGTAAGTCGGGTCAATAGTACCCAAGTGTCAATATAATAAATTTTATTTTTGGTGTCTTGCTAGACAAGTCAGCACAATCAGTTAGATAAGTCGGCCATGTTAGGTTATAGGTCAAGTCAACTGAAGAATATAAATAGGGAGGCGCTGCCCTTCATTGAACATAACATACACAGAAGTATTGCGTTGGAGAGAGAGAGTGTAATGTCCTGGTTTTGACCTCGTTGCATTAGATGTATATGATGATGTATATATTGTAAATGATCAGGGTGTGGAGCTAAAGGCCAAGGCCCCACCATTGATCGGTTAGGTTATGTTTTGGATTTTAATTTGTCAACGATGGTATATCGAAGCATGCGGCATATATTATGTTGGTCATCACGTAAATATGCATCTATAATTAATTAAATGAACCCGACCAGCTACGATCGCGGCAACTAAATCGAAAGGGGCATGATTTTCACAAGGATAAGGTTGTGGGGGAAATTGTCCAACTTTAGCCAATGGGGCCAAAATCCATGTGTTTTCTTACCTTGTTTATCCCAACCACTCTCATTAAATAATTACTGCTGGTGGTTGAGGCAGTTAATTGCTTTGGGAGTGGGGTGGCAGGACTGTCAGTCCTCACCCTCATGCACACTCCACCCCCCCTGTTGACTTCACTATGGAGGAAAAACCAAAAACGCACTCTTCACTTACGCATGACTTCTTCCTCTCTCCACGACTGTGCAAAAACGCTCACACCCTCCCTGCTCGCGGCCATCGATTGTCTGTCCATTCCCACACAGGGGCGAAGTCATCCATCCTCACACAGGGGCGGAAGGCCTGTTTATCCTCGCGCACAAGATTGGTCCGGGTTTTTGCCTCACGCAGTGAGATGAGAGCAGTGCTTTGTCATCCATGTTTTCAGCTGTATGTTCTCCACCCAGACTGGTATGGTCGTGTAAGTTCCCTCGTTGTTTTATTGTTGGGTTTTGGGACTGTAATTCTTTCCGTGAGTTATGGTCGTCGTCACCCCCCCCAAGATTCGTGGTGGTTTTCTATATAACTAGGGACTGGTGCAAGTCCCCCACATGCACGGTCTGTTTGGAGTCGTTTTCCTCTGAGCGATTGTGTTTGCTGTTGTGTTGGGACGGTTGGAATTCGCTCAGGAATTCATTTTCCCTGTTTAAGCTGTGATAGCTATTTTAATTGCCTGAGTGCAATGGGTGGTCTTAGGACTGTATTGGGAGCAAGGATGGGGCTTCATTTTGCTTGATAAACCTGGTGGCTGGACACCACACAGACAGAGCTAGAGGGCTGGCCTTCTTCTCCATCACCCCTGAATAGCACTGGAAGGGAATGCAGGGCCTGAGGGACTGTGTAGCAGAGAAGGGATTGATTCCTTGTGTTGGGCGTGTTTGGGTGTCTTAGAGGTCAGGCTAGTTCTGGTGTAGGTGTTCTTGGCTCTGTAATGAGCTCACCAGCTTAGCAATTTTCCATCCCCAGCTCCTTAGTGGCATGATAAACCCAACTCTGTTGGCTTGGCTGTGGGTTTTGTGTATCCTGGGCTACGTGTAAGCCTGTAGTTCCCTTATTCCTTGGAGAATCATGCCCAGCTCGGGGGTGGCAGCGTTGCTGAAAGATTAAGAAGCATGTTGGCCTATGGTTGGGTGGAACGTTGCAGCGACGTAGCTGGTTGCAGGTCGAATTCTTCATAAGATAAGTGATCTTGCCTATTTTCCCTCTGCAATTATATTTCTGTTATTGAATGTGATGGACAATGTTGAATGAATGCTTGTGTGAATGCATGGTTAATTCCGCTGTGCAAGAAACATAATGGTAGTTGTGTATGTTGAACAATTGCCTCTGTGCAATGATAAACATTCATGTGTGCATGTTTAACTGCAATGCATTTCGTTATCAGCATCTTGTTTCAGCATTTCAGCAGATTTTATGATTTCACATGTTCATGGGCTCTTAGCTGCGGCGCTATCGAAGTTGGGTCGCGTCCTCTATGTTGGTCGATGCATGGGGACATGACAGAGAGAAAGAGTCTACTGTGGAAGATGAGCAACTATTCTTGTTGCTAAGGTTTTAAATTGTACTTGGTCGAATTCTATACTGAGGAAGTTTGCAGGTTTTTTTCCCTTATGGTTTCCCCAAGGAAAATCTTTGTGTTCTCTTGTGTTGTTGTACTTGTCTTTCTTTCAGTGATCCTTTGCTTATTGTTATGATGTTATGATGCTAAATGTTTTAGATCTTGTATAACCTTTAAAAATCTAACTGATTGTGGGGCAAAATCCCAAATGCATATGATCTTAATGAATCCATCACTTTATACTCTGATTCAAGAAAAATTTGGAGCATGTGTGAAGGTCCGACTATCCTAAATGCATCCACCCTTAATCTCTTATGAGAGTTAACACTGATGCAACATGGCCCTCCCATGGGTTTATTCATGTACATGAGGTTTAAACGAGGATTCATGAGATTTAAACATGATTTAGGGTATGGGATAAAGTTTAATGCCCAATTATTTTTTAATATACCTTCATACAGCCTAGTTGATAAGTTGGTGAGATGATTGACATTGGAGCTGAGGGAGCACAAAATGTGGTAGAAGTGAACATCCTCAATAGATTACATTTCTTGATGGATTCTCTTGACAATTTGTGTTAGGGATCTATCCTTAGGGGAAGAGTTGAAGTGCATATGTGTATGATCATGGCAGAGTCTCCAAACACCACGATTCTCCTTACTCTTGACGAAGAGGTGACCTTGATTCCTTGTAGGAGTGCATATGCCTTTGTTGGAATATAATCCGTCGGGATTATATTTTGTAAATAAATAAAGAAATCTGAATAGTTATGTAGGAAGCCGAAAAGGCTGGGCAGAAGGTGAAACACAACCGTCGTATGCATTGTATAAATATATGCATTAGCAAAGGAATAATAATGAATCGGGAGTTATAATACCTATCAGTGGTATCAAAGCGCTGTCATAACTCCTGGCTGCATTCCAGTCCATTGCCAGACCTCCATTCTGCCCTTTGTCAATTCGTTTCTCCTTCCAGTCTGCTCTTTCAGGCTGCCTGCTCAGTCAGTCTGCCAGTCGCATGCATTGTATGCGTTATTTTCTTGGTATACCTAACCATAATTCTTGGTATTTTGCATACTCTCTGTGAAATTGTTGCGTGCCAACTCAGATTTGAGCTCTGCGAGTGAGTGCATGACCTGGTGTGACATTCTCTCCTGAGTCGCGCCCACTTTCTCCACGATACAGTTTGTATGACTGCGCTGTCTCATAAATTCAAACCCTTATTTTGGAGCTGTATTCCTTTATCACTGTCTCCTACATCGTTCTGCTACGAATTTCTTCACCGTCCCTGAGTTGTGAGACTCTAATCTTCATCGTTGTGAGACTCTCCATCGTTGCTGAGGCCCTCACGTTGAAGAACTGAAGCGTGCTGTGTGAAGGAACTATGACCGATCTCAGTATGCTTGCATGAAGGAGAATCGATGCTTTCATTTGCGTGAAGGAGTATGAACGGAGACTGATATATCATACTGAAGTCACGTTAAAGGCTGCGTTGAAGGCTGCGAATTCCATGTGAGCGTGGAGTGTGTGTTGTGACTTCAACATCAGACTGAGAATTGGTGCAGCGTCCAGCCAAGAAGAGATCTCTGAGAATTTGTTGAATACTGAGATTATGCAGCTATGAAGTATTCTCAAGGAGCCGCGACCTGAGACTATGCTCCCATACATTTGCGTGGAGACTGCTGCATTGCTCTGAGTGAACACAGTGGAGACTCTTGCTATATTGTGAAAGAATGTTTGTTTAAATATTCACGCGGAGACTCTTGCTAAAAGAATATTCATGTGATTTCATTGCTTGTGTCAATTGCGTGAAGACTGACTGATTTTTGGAAGACTGCGTGAGGTAACTAAAAGAATAGGTATTGATGGTTCAGCAGAGGCCATTAAGGATACCATCAGAAGTGTGTTTGGATTAAGATCAAAACGAGCATTCTGGTTAGAAGACGAGGAAGGTATTCCCCGTTGCTGTGATCGTAACATGCCTCTTGGAACTTACAGTCTTCATACTGATGTAGGTTTGACAGTGTAGATTCAGAGCCCTTTTCAAGAGCGTGGAGGTAAAATCTTGGTGTTGTATTTATTTATGACCGTTGGAAGTGCATAAAACCTAATTTATGCCCTAATTCCTGTGCGTGGAGTTTTCTAGGAATGTCTGCAAATATTCTCATATTTATGAATGGTGAGGCTGTTGTATGAGCCTGAGCATGTTGTATGGGTTATGCTGCTTATATTTAATGTGTTGAAGAGGCCCGTGAGCTTCAATCTATATTGGAGCTGAGTATATATTGAAACTCTATGCGTTGGAGATTGAATGAAAACTCTGCAAATATTTTTCCCTGTGAGTGAAATGTGTGTGCATGAATAATATGGCTGTTGTATGAGCCTGATATCGTTGAGTATATATGCGCTGGTTGAGTATATATGCTGCGTGGAGTCTGTAATTTTCATTCACATTGTTGGTGTTGATTGCTGGGTTGAAGACTGCTACGACGTTGGTGCCTTGAGGAGATAAGCATGGTGTTTAGGGCTTGATTTGCTTTGGTTCTTATATTTTATGTGGCTCTAATAGTTCCGTTGTTGGCGAGGGACTGTGCTTATTATAATTGTTTGGTTGGGATTGTGATCGTGGTTTGGTGTAAACATATGTCTGGTTTATCTGAAGATAAAATTTTTTATTTCCAGCTGCATTGAAGACCGTAAAGACTACATTGTAAATCACCTTGGCAGAGACTGTAGACCTGCAAGGTTATTTTTCTGTTTCTCTTTGTCATATTAAGTGCATTATTGTAAATTACGCTAATAGTCGCAAAAGATGCAATCTATAGCATTTGTAGTTGGTGCCACTCTCTCTGGCAAAGAGAGAGGCAGAGGAAGAAGAAACTTCAGAGGTAGAGGAGGCAGAAACAACTTCAGCAAAAGATCAGATCTGCAGTGCAAGCGTTGTGGAAAGACTGGACACACATCAGATCAGTGTTGGGCTTCGTGGGACTCCATCAAAGACAGACATAACTAGAAGAAAGATGACAGTAAAAACCAAGATGCTAGTAAATCTTCTGATTCTGCTCATTGTATTGTTGCACAT
>LPNX010544731.1:201153-276435 GCA_001517045.1 Pseudotsuga menziesii
AAAGGAATAATAATGAATCGGGAGTTATAATACCTATCAGCCTTTTCTTGGTTATTATAAACTTTTCCTAAACCCCATGAGTAGCTTCTTTGTTGAATTCCTCCAATATCAATTAGGAACCCCCCCACACCTACCGCCCCTAATGATCAGGGAGTCTTAACAAATAAGCATGTTCTTTATTTTTGAAGCATTTGCCATTTTACTCCTTGAAGAAGAGCATAATCCTTTACTCGATAGATTGTCGCCATTCCTAATCCCCAAGCAAAGCTTCTTTATTGAGTTCCTCTAAGATCAAAGATGACCCCCTTGCATACCATCCCTTATCTTTTATTTAACAAAAACTTTTTGTTTTGTTTTGTTAGAGTGGAGCAAATCCTTTGAGATATATGTTGTTTTGGAATACTTAGGATCAATGAATCATAACCCAATCAACACACATGACTTATTAATGCCAAAATACGTGAAGAATCAACCTTCAAACAATGAATCATAAACTGACCAACACATAATTACTTGTTAATGCTAAGAATACACGAGGAGTCTCCCCTGGATTAATGAAAAATAACCCAACCAACATATCTTGGGTGGGTCTAATGGTTAAGAACACATGTTTCCTCCTACAAGGCTACATGTTCAAATCCAACGAGGGGGGTAGGGTATGTACACCTTTGTAGCCTTTAGCAATCGAATTGTTGCATGGAGGGGGTTCCTTGTCCACTAAACAAGGGGGTCTCATACACCAATTTGGTGTGTGGCTTGGTTAGGACCTTAAAATTAAATTATTATTATTATTATTTAATATTTAAAACATGGTAAACTCCTACCAACCTATTATTATTGAACTATAACTTAACCATAACTAACACACAATAACTTATTCATGTAGAACGATAGAGTTCATCACAAAAACTAACTTTGAAAGGAAAGCCTGATGGAGAGTAAACATCTTACCAAGATGAGTTCATTTTTGTTTCAAAGTAAAGTTTATAGTGACCTTAAAATTTGTATTCATCATTTTTTTTTATATCAACATAACCACTTAAATTGTGGTCCGTGAACACAAATAGGCTACAAGTTAAGTGCACCAATTGCTATGACCATACAATACATCTTAATAGTACACTTGTGCCACCAATTGCTATGACCATACAATACATCTTAATAGTACACTTGTCTAATCTTCATGAAATCCAGGAAGATGACCATGTCTCATCCACCCAATTTGTAAAATTTAAATCCTTATACATGTAATTAAAAATCAAATTTAAGAAAATTAATAAATTAAATTTAATAAATTAGGTATTTGGTTAAAGAGAGATTGAGATGATTTCAAGAAGATGACCATGTCTCATCCACCCAATTTGTAAAATTTAAATGATCCACCCAATTTAATGTCTCTACTAATTAAATTTAATAAATTAGTTATTCCGTTAAAGAGAGATTGAGATTGTTTTAAAGTAGAATCAATTTGCACAATTTTCCTACAAACAAGGGGTCTTCGCGTGACCTTAAAAATATATTATTATTATTATATTATTATAGTTTTGTTTCACAATAAAGTTTATAATAATTTTAAATTGGTATAAAAATTTATTTATTTTTATTTTACATTAAAAATTAAAATATAAGAAAATTAATAAATTAAATTAAATTTAATGTAATGGTTTATTCCGTTAAAGAGATTGTTTCAAAGTAGATCAAATGTTGCAAGGACTCCAATTACCACTTTGATATTTGAGAAAATCCCATCATGGTAAAAAATATATCTATTAAATAAATAATTTTTTGAATTAAATCCATATCCTAGTCGGCAATAGATCGAAGTTTGAAACGTTATTTATGAAAAACTTACACGTAGCAATTTAACAATATGATTGCTTAATTTACGGAAATTTAAGTACTCTCACCTTCATAATTCAAGGCTGTAAATACTAAGAACAAGTTGAAAAGATATATAAATATAGTGTAGGTCCCACAAATAAAAAAGTATTTTAGGTGCGATATGACGATGTGCCCAAGAACGTGAGCATCGTTTGTTTGAATGGCTCCGTGGAATAAATGCAAAGGCTGTGTCGTGTGCGAGGTGTGAACGTGGACTCAGTAAATCGGACTCCAAATATTATTCAAAGTAATTGATCTGCGAAGACGAGGGAGGAAACCCACACCCTTTTTTTGGAAGCCTGTGTGAGGAGGATCTTTAAAGGATTCCACTGAGCTGATCGGTGTCTGCTGGGGTTTAAGCCCTTTTCTCCCTTCTGGTTCTTGCAGATCCGCAGCTGGATGTCACGTTTTGGCTCGAAATCCTACGTGGGCGTCGAGATATCAGTCTTTTGCTGATATCTGTTCAGGGTTTTATCTACATTGGTGAAAAGGTATGCAGAACCCAATTGATTCTCTTTAATATTTGTAGATGCGTTTATGTGTTTTTCTGGAGTTCCTTCCAATTGGGATTTTAGCATCCATCCGATCTCATTTCGGCATCTGTGGATCGATGGATTGTTTTTTGGGGCCCATTTTCTGATTGAAATTCGAAGACCGAAGTGATTTCCTTCAACATTTGTGGATCGCTTTGTGTTTTTTTCAGGGGACCAGATTGAAATTTGAAGACCCAATTTCTTCAGCATTTGCGGACCGTCTTTTATATTTCTGGGGTTTCTCTGATTGAAATTTGAAGGTCCCGGATCATTAATAGCAGAAAAAAAGTCCCATTTTTGAAATTTTATTTATTTTGGGTTCAAGATGGGGATGGGTTCAGGCAAAGGCGGGGCTTCTGTGAATGACAATGTCATGAAAAAAGTTCTGTTGAGTTACACCTATGTGAGCATCTGGATCTTCCTCAGTTTCAGTGTGATTGTGTACAACAAATACATCCTTGACAAGAAGATGTATAACTGGTCCTTCCCCATTAGCCTAACCATGATCCACATGGCATTCTGTTCTTTCCTTGCCGTATTATTGGTGAGAGTCCTGAAACTTGTTGAGCCAATTGGGATGACCAGGGAGGTCTACTTGTCCTCAGTTGTGCCCATCGGAGCCCTGTACTCTCTCAGCCTCTGGTTCTCCAATTCGGCTTACATTTACCTGTCTGTCTCTTTCATCCAGATGCTAAAGGCCCTCATGCCTGTGGTTGTCTATTCCATTGGAGTTTCGCTGAAGAGAGAGCCCTTCAAGTCCAATACAATGGCGAACATGATTGGCATATCAGTTGGGGTGGCCATTGCTGCATATGGGGAGGCCAAGTTCGATTCATGGGGTGTGCTGCTTCAGTTGGGTGCAGTTGCGTTCGAGGCTACACGGTTGGTATTGATCCAGATCTTGCTCACGTCAAAGGGGATCACCTTGAATCCCATTACATCATTGTATTATGTTGCCCCGTGCTGCCTCGTGTTCTTGAGTGTTCCCTGGTTGTTTGTCGAGTTTCCAGTGCTCAGGGAGACTTCGACCTTCCATTTGGATTATTTTGTCTTTGGCACAAACTCTGTGTGTGCTTTTGCCCTAAACCTTGCAGTTTTCCTCTTGATCGGAAAGACTTCAGCTTTGACGATGAATGTCGCTGGTGTTGTCAAAGATTGGCTTCTAATTGCATTCTCATGGTCGATTATCAAGGACACAGTGACGCCCATCAATTTGTTAGGCTATGGGCTTGCCTTTTTGGGTGTTTGCTATTATAATCATTCCAAATTACAGACTTTGAAATTGAAGGAGGCTCAGAAGAAGACTGCCCCAGCTGATGAAGAGTCTGGTTTGTTAATGGAACAGAGACCAGAGCGGGATGGAGAGAATTTAACAGGGAAGAGTGATGCTCACGCCTAGACGTTTGGTAGGAGTTAGATAGTTTTTACTCGTATTTTAGCACAATGTCCTATGGCTCGAGAAAGCACAGGCAAGCGGATTTATTCTGTCAAAGCTACCTGTAGTTGAATTTGGGTTAAAATTTAATTGTATTCATTTTGCAGTGCTAGTCAATGCTATGGGTGTTCAGAATTAGGTCTAGATTTGAGATTTTAAGTTAGCAGAGCTGAACCAGAGGAAGATTTAGAATGTCTCATTTTATTCTATTATATCTAGACTGATATTTTCATTCAAATCTAAGCATGTTTTGTTTCAGTGTGTTGTACTGCTTTTGCTTGCAATTCAGTTCAACTTTTTTATTCAAATGTTAATTTGTTTTGTTTGGATATACTGTAGTACTTGTACCCAGAACTCAATATAGATAGATGGATATTATCAAGGATTCAATTTGATAATGGATGCAATATGTACTTTGTTTTTCCTAGTAATAGTTGTTGATTGATCTCAATGAAAGCTCTAATGAAAGAGTTTTCAGGTATCCATGCCCTATAAAATTGAAGCTGGTGTATGACTTTTATAGATCTCTGAGATTTTGAGTCAGCAGGGCTAAACCAGAGGAAGCTCTACATTCTCTCATTTGTTTCTATTAAATCTAGATGATATATTCAATCAAATCTATGCATGTTTTGTCTCAGCATGTCGCACTGCTTTTGCTTGCAATTCATTTTAATCCTTTTCATTCAAAGATTAATTTGTTTTGTTTGGATATATTGTATTACTTGTGCGCATAACTCAATATGGATAGATCGATATCATCAGCCATTCAATTTGATGATGGATGCACTTTGTACTTTTTTTTCCCTAGTAATAGTTGTTGATTGATCTCAATGTAAGCTTTGAGTAAAGATTCTTTTCGGTATCCTTAGTAGATGTTGGTGCATAACTTTTTTAGATTTTTGAGATTTAAGTCAGCATGGCTGAACCAGGGGTCTAGAATGTCTCTTTTTTTTCCTATAAAATTTAGACTCATATTTTTATTCAAATCTATGCATGTTTTGTTTCAGTATGTTGTATTATTTTTGCTTTGAATTCAATGTAATGTTTTTGTTCAAATTTTCGTACGTTTCAATTTGATACACTGTAGTACTCATGCACATAACTCATTATGGATAGATGGATATTATGATATTTCAGTGATTCAATTTGATGATGGATGCACTATGTACTTCGTTTTTCTTTGTAACAGTTATCTACCAACATAAGCTCTGACTTAAGAGTGTTTGCAGGTTCCCATATATTCGATTATAACATTGAAGTTGGTGCATAACTTTCACGGGTTTTTTCTTCATTTTTGACAATTGTGAAGATACAAATGGAAAAAGAGCCTCATTATGTTTCATATTTCATTTCAAATCGTTTGTTGCTCTGTTCTTTTATCTGGTCCTGCGTATGAAAATATTTTGTTTCTCTTATTGCTTTTTTTATGTTAGGATAATGCGATGATTCATATTAGTTAGTTATTACTTGCCCCTGGAAAATGCTTTGCATTCATAGTTCTTCATCACGTTCAAATCAGTTGTGTTGGAAGTTGAGTCTTGTTATGTTGGTGCCTTGATTGAAGGGACAAAACATGGGCTTTTTTGTGATGTTTTTTGAAGTGTGTTAAATTTGAAAGTTTATGGTGGTCACTGGTGTTTAATGCTGCGTTATTATATTTTCATTGTTTATTTGGGTTCCTTATCCTTCCTTGATCCGTGTATTAGTAGTATTTTAACTGCTCTTCACTACATCAAGCATTTACATCTTGATAATAATGAATAACCATTTAAAACAGTATGTAGTTAGAATGGAATCTTTCCGTCAAGTGCAAAGAACTATCAAAGTTGCCATGTGTTTGTTTTAATGGTTCCAACGGTAAGGTTTCTTAGGTCCAGTTCAACAACTATTTTCAAATTTCAGGATTTTTGAGAATGAACAATGTTAGAATTCAATGTTAGAATTGAATTTGCCAGTAGGGTTCAAAGATTTCGTTTTCTGGTTCTAATTGACTTTGAAGTTATATTGATGACGTAAGAGGCAGTGGTAAATCTTTGCCTTTCTCGAAACTGGTACATGAAAATTGCGTTCTTCATGAAATTTTTGATATTTGTTTCACAGACTAGAAACTTGTAAGGAGGTGCAAAGAGCTGTTTTAAGTTTTAATTAGCGTGGGTACATGCTTTCACTCCTTGGGTGCATAATCTCTAAGTTGCCAGGGTGCATGCAGTAACTCCTTAGGTGCATGCATATGCATATGTGCTCAACCTGAGTGCAAGTTCCACCCAATCCCATCTGGCACTATGTGTAGTTTGCTAGCTGGGAATCCAAAGTACTACTAGCTACATGCTCAAGACTGTATGATCTTGGTAGAATGAACGGCATCGATCCTTGTACACTAGTGCATGATCTGTATTTATTGGGTGAATCGAAATTGCCCATTGGCAATTAGAACGGATTCCTTAGAAAAACAGCTTAAAACATTTAGAAATTCAATGAGTCGTCTTCGTTGTCAGCTTAATTGATGTAGAGAATCAGGCCCTTTCTTTTGTGTGTACCAAGATGTTGGCCACTTGTTGGTCTGATCTGGGATGTAAGGGTGCTGCAGGAGGACGGGGAGTTGGAGAACTCCTGGGTGGATTCCAATTTTCCCTAGATGGAATCCTCCTCCCACATACTGTCGGGGGCCAGGATTCTTGATGCGAAGCTCCTGTTTGGAGCTATCCGGTGGAGACTGCTTGTATGATATCATCTGGAAGTAGAGGGAAGTAGAGGGAAGGATGGAGTGAGAGAGGATGGTCAGTCTCCCTCCGCCTGTAGGAGGGTCTCATGGACCACCAGCTTGTGTCCTGCTGATGTCGCACTGAGTGCGAGTACCAGAGATGTATGTGGGGGGATGCAGAGACCCCGCTTAAAGCTACTCTCCGCCCATTCAAAATTCCTCCACAGATATACAAAAGTTGATGTGTGCGGAATGGCGAGAGTGATGAGGCTTGCCCCTCCTGCACAGATGATGATGATGATCTCACCTTGGGCTCTGTGCATATCTTTGCAAACTTAGCCATATTAAACACTTATTAGCTTGCATAAAGAAACTTAGCCATTTTCTCCCTGTATTATTGACCTTTGTTTGTCGTTGACTTAGCCAAATTATTCTTTCAGAATTTAATCATTGAATTATCTGATAGTTGATCAGAGCACCCCACCAAAATGAATGTCCTCACAGGGATTTTCATTTCTCTACCTAGTGTCACAGGGATTTTCATTTCTATACCATTCAGTAAGTATATATATATATATATATATATATATNTCTTTGTGTTGGAATTTTATCCGCAGGTGTTCTTGGAGAGGAACTATATCTTTGCTGCTAACAAGAAGAAAGATTATACTTGACTGACCTTTTGCATACAGTCGCATGTTTTTATACTTGACTGACCTTTTGCATACAGTCGCATGTTTTTCTTCTGCATGTGGAAGCATTTCAAAAGCTTGGGAATATACTCTTGTGCCTAATGACTTTTGAGAACGACTAAATAATGTTCCCCTTGTATTCTTTCATACCAAGCATGAAATAGACCTGCGTTAGTTTTCCTCACTGGTATTGCATGGGTGCGGAACATGAACAACTTGCTGTATTGCTGACCTTTGTCCAATAGTGCTTCGTTTTTTCCCATGTCCGGTTTTGAATATAGGTTCCATTTTTTTAAGGCAATATTGCTTGGTATTAAAGATTCTATCCCTAAATTAGTGTTTTCTACGGGTTCAATATGTGGCATGGGGCCTGGGAAGAATTCCCTCTTGGGATTTTATGGTATATGTAATGGAATTGATGGTTCTCTCTATTTCTGAGGTTCCTTTTCAAGGGACGGGTCCATCGCAGTTATTCTGTCTTTCTTTTCTTTGTTGTTAATTGAACCCTCTAGATGACTGGAGAGGGTATGGTATGGAACTCCATACATGATTTGCTTTACAATCAGGCCACTATTGGCTAAGAGCTGTATCTGATGGTTATTTATTCCGCAAGTCCCCAGGGGCATGTATATGGTCTTATTCACATAAAAGACCGTCTTAGCATCCCCACATAAAAGACTGTCTGAGAGTGCATCCATGTAGTTTTGAATTTAGGTCATCGTTTTTGCCAGAGTTCCAATTTGCTGCTACACAAGCATAAATCCATTTTAAACCTGGATTTATCAAATACCAAGAGGGATCCAATTTTTTAATTACTTTTTTTTATCTTATTAGCCAAAATGATTTTTTTTAATTTTTTAATTTTTTATTTTTAATAACTTAGAAGTCCAGATGAATTTTTTTATTTTCTGTAATATCACATTACACAATGTTACGTGACAACATCTCCTCCATACTAGCCTGTACAGCACCTTGCTACTCTCAGTGCAACTACATGGTACATACTGATATAGTTGCCCACATATTTCTGCCTGCCATATCATATTAGAGGAAAAAGTGGTTACATGTTACTGATTTATACATATCTTTGTAAGCTGTAATAACTGTGAATTTATATCATCTGCAACCATCCCACGTTCATTTTCTCCTTTCCTTCCAGTTTCGTTTGGGTGCCCCCGCCCCCCAAAGCCTAACTTTGTGGGGGAAGAGAGTGGGGTTTTGGGCTCCAGTCAATTTTTTCCTGTTTCGGCATAGATGGCTTATAATCACACTCGAGGTTCGGATTAGAATACCTGCCAAATTGCTGGAACGATATTGGAATATATATGATATAATATAGTGAATTATGACATGTAATTTCACTAAAAACATGTTCACATCGGGCCCGACTCCTAAGAGGAATCTATGAAGGCAAAATTTTCAGTGCTTTAGCATGCGGCCAAACTTTTTTTAACAGAAACTGTTGAAGAACTTTTTTTATGAAACTTCAATTTTTTTTTTTTTAACAGATACTGTTAGAAGAACTTTTTTATAAAAAATGAGAGTAAATTTTACAATAGGCTGGTCGCAAACTGCTCTCAGAGGAAGACCAAGTCCATGTTTCTTTGTGCTTCATTTTCCATTCTATTTTTTTTCATCTTCATTTCCTATTCTATGGGTGCCGAAACTCCTTATAAACTGCCCAAGCAGGAGGATACAAAAGCAGAACATTCAGAGGATGAAGAAGAAAGGTTCACTATAAAGAAATCCAGTTTCTCTCATAAACCTGCTGATTGCATAACAGGCTTCCACAATCTAAGTCCACTCCCTTATTGGCCATTCTATCTGCTTGTTTATAATTCTCTCAAAACATGAAGAAAATTGATGGCTTTGAACTCATTTACCATGCATTTTAATAGATGATGGGTCTTGGTGACTGTATTCTTTCGATTCCTTGTTTCTCCAATAACCATGCACGAGCCACTGAATGCTACCAGTTTCTCGATGCCATCATTCTTTGCGAGCTCCAATCTTTTTATTAATGCTAACCATTCCACCCCATTGTTAGTCTTCCTGCCGATTCCCCAAGCATACTCTTTCAGCTTGATTGCTTCAGAATTGAAATAGACTCCCCCGCTCCTGCCATCCCTGGGCGAAACTTGAGTTATTGACATTAGCATTTAGAGAAATGACTGAAACTATGTGATGTAATGTAATTTTCGGGCTTTTATTGGAATTTTACATGTTCTTTAAGCTGTGCTTTTAAACCTTATTCTTGTAGTTAACATCTATTATTGGTTTCACTTTCAACTAATTTCTTGACCAGGTCTCTGGAGATTTTGTTGTTATGTATAGAGTAGATGGTAGCACAAAATATGTTCTGAATTTCCTTGGTAATTTGTATGGTATTATGCTATAAATCTGGACATTTAGAAAATGACTATAGTTGTATTTGGTTCTGCTATTTTATCGATATGGATGATATATTTGGTTATCCTATTTTATCGATGATATTTATTTTTTAGAGGCTAATGTATTCTTTTGTGAGTATACATCATAATTTCAGTTAAAATTTGTGGATGATATATTTGGTTATCCTATTTTATCGATGATATTTATTTTTTAGAGGCTAATGTATTCTTTTGTGAGTATACATCATAATTTCAGTTAAAATTTTTAGTACAAAGGGTAGACATCAGAATATGAGAATACAGGTATACACAAGAGGTACTTTAACAAATACTTTGACCTTCATGCAAGGGAACTATCATGATCCTGATAAACAAACCATAAAACCATTCCTTAATTTTCTCAAATTGTTCAAAGTTATGAACTTGTGCCTCGACAAAGACACTGAACATCCTTACCCCACAGCTTCACACCCCAACACAGCTACAAGTAAAACTCGGCATAGATAAAAAGACTACTGCGCCCACAGACCTCCAGAGACACAAGGCATTCAGTAGTGCTGCCTTGTAAAAGGAAAAATCCACAGTAGCTGTTACACGTTGGAAGGTGTGCTCGTTCGGTGTTGACCACCCCAAGGCCCACTGAACCCTTTTTCCTGACCTCTCAAGCTCGTGTGACTTGAAATTCACAGACTCGTTGCCAAGCGAAAATGATATGGGCCAGTAGGAGTTGCAAACAAATGATGGCCAAATCTATCACTTTAACTAGGGCTTTGATTGCATCGAAGAGGTGCATTCTACAGCTGGTATGGGGAGATGTGTAATTCTTTTTGTGTTCATTATAGAGTTGACACATGTTTTTTAATTTTTTTATTATAAAAATTAACATGTTGGCTCAAACTAGATTTAAAACATTTATAATGTCATATATATAAAACTACACAAATTAAATAAATTAAATTGCTTCAACACTTGTACTCTAAAAAGGTTTGCATTTCGATATATTTGATCCCTCTCAACGGTTGGCAATTTCCCCTGTAAGATGAATCTATGCTATAGGGATTGCAGATGCCACTGCTCTGCTTTCCATGAGAGCCGCCATTTCCGAGTCTGCAATGTGCACCAAGAGGGCAAATTCTCCGTGAATAAATGGGGACCCACTGCCATAAAAGCTCCAAGACCTGTGCATAGTCTATTATCTTGCATCCCTCAACATCACCCCCATCATTTCTATCCACCGGCTAGCATTCCCTCTACAAGCAGGTGAAACTGTAATAGGGTTTTGGGCAGGATGTGAAGGGGTTTGAAACTGGACCAGGTAGGCACCTCTTCTCTTCCCACTTTCTCCATACTATCACAATCTCCGGAGTCAATGTTTGAAAATATCGTTTAATAGATAGTAATGCAATTCTCATGCAATCAGTCATGTTTGTGTTTGGAGATTGCTGTCTGAATACACTTGGCTTTTGTGTGCCGAGTTTAACTGGCCACAGGTTTGCTTCTACTAGCTAGTAATTTGAGGAGCTGTGTTGGCATGCAAATTCTAAATATACAAGTATGCTATTGGATGCTTTAATCTATATTCTCATGTTCAACTGGCCATAGGTTTGCTTCTGCTAGCTAGTGATTTAAGGAGCATGCTTTGAAAGAGGTTATTTTTGAACTATGAGATGTTAAATTTGAATCCAATTTTGTTTTAGCCATCGGAGACAACCACTCATTTTATTGTCTCAAGACAGACTCTTTTTTCCCTTGATGAAGCAGTCTAGTTCGCTCTTCAAATATAATTAGCTAGATTATGGAATCGAACTCTATTATGAAATCTCTTAGAATCATAATCTATTAAGAGTTTATAGTGCATATATTATTTGATTTGAATTGAACGTGACTAAGAGAAATGTTTATACTGCGTACACATATTATTTGATTTGAATTGAATGTGACAAAGAGACGGTGTTTATATACTGTCTTGATTTGAATATAACGTGACTAGGAGACCTGATTTGAATATAATGGGACTAAGAGACAATGTTTATACTGTCTTGATTTCAATATATTGTGCTTGATTTGAATATAATTGACTAAGAGAATGTTTATGCGGTGTCTTGATTTGAATATGATACGATTAAGAGGTGAAATATACTTGGCATTTGGATTATGCAACTAACATCCAGATTGTCAAGCACTATGAAATGTACTTGACACGACACGACACTGGAACCAAGTCACTGACAAAAGATTAAAATCCATATTAGAGTGTTGAGCATTGTTTGCACTGTAGCCCAAAATTTAGGCTTAGCATTGAACAAAACTTTTCAGATATTAAAGCAATCAATCCTAGCAATCATTAGCCAGATAACTTTTCAGATATAAAAGCAATCAACCCTAACAATCAAACTGCAGGCGGGGTTGACAGAGGTAACACCTCGGTTTTGACCTCGTTTGCATTAAATTATATATGATGTAAATATTGTATTTAATTATGGTGTGAAGCTAAAGGCAAAGGCTCCATCGTCGATTTAGTGTTTTATGTTTTGGCAATCAAGATTGATGCCGATGGTATTTCGTGCTAGCCCGACACATTATAATTTTGGACATCATGTAAATATGCAATTTAATTAAAACACCAAAAACCAGCTATGTCAATGCAACATTAAAGAGATGAGGGCATGATTTCCTAAGGATTAGGGGGGGAAATAATTCAACCCTTGAGCCGACAATGTTTACCCAAATGTCAAAGGGAGAACCCATCAAACTCTCAACCACCCATTTTGTCTTTTGTGCCCAATCATTTATTTTTTCTAGAAATTGGTTGAGTTAGTTAATGCATGGGGATGGAAAGAATATGGCAGCCAAATTCGAATTGGAGAAGCCATCAGTTTTTGAAAAACGTGTTTTGACTTCTTGGGCAAGTAAAAACCCAAAAATGTCAGCCCATTCCATTATGCATTCACGTTTTCATCTTTCCTCACCCATTCTCATTCACGTTGAGCTCTCTCATGCAGCTAAAGCTTGTTGAGTTCTCCCCCTCATGTTTTCTTGCCATTTTCCTCATTTTCCATGCCCAAGAAATTCGTTTTTGTGTTGCTAAGTGAATGGCTAGCAAGGATTCACGATTTTGGGGTTCATAGCAGTCGTTTTTGCTCATGAAATGTCCAGAATAGTTGTCGAGTTTGAATTGCTCACCCAAGGGTCGATTTCTCCATTTTACCAAATACGTTTTTGGTTGAAAAACGTTTTTACTCAAACCCAACATTGACATTTTGTTGTGTGTGCATCCTTTGTTTTGCTCTGAACTGGTTTGGAGTGGAATTGGGGAAGAATTAGCTTGATAAACCTAGTGTGAGAAAGAACCTCACAGATAGACCAAGAGGGGTTGGTTTTTCTTCTTTGCACACCCTAAAGAGCACTGGAATGGAAGGCATAGCCTGAGGGACTGTGTAGCAGAGAAGGGGATGCTTCCTTGTGTTGGGTGTGTAGGTGTTGGGAAATCCAAGCTAGATCTTGTGTAGGTGTCCATAGCTTCGTGGTTGAGCTCACTAGCTTAGCAATTCAACCTTCCACCTCCTTAGCAGCGTGATAAACCCAAATGTAGTTTTGGCTTGGCTGAATTTTGATGTGACTTTGGCTATGTGTGAGCCTGCTATTGTTCTCTTATTCCTTGCGGGAAGTATGCCCAGCTCGAGGGTGGCAGTGGTGCCGAGAGATTGATGAGCACACTGGCCTATGGTTGGGTGAAACGTTGCAGTGACATAGTTGGTTGCGGGACAAGCTTCTTCTCAAGATAAGTATTTATTGTGTATTTACCTCTGCAACTGTATTTGTTTTAATGAATTATGATGAACATGATTAATGTGTTGAATGAAATGTATTTGCTTCTGCTGTAGATTGCATTATCTATCTATAAATGTTTTATATTCAATGCATTTTTATTGTTTATGTTCATGGGGCTTAGATCCCTGCTTAAATGATAGCAGCAGCTCGTAAGCCGCGTCCTCTGGGATGGGAGGGGACGTGACAACAGAAAACACCCACTCATAATTTTCTGCTCTCTTCCTTTCTGCTTAGTGCTGCTTGTAGACAGACCAAAACAGGTGAAGGAATCAATCCTAACAGCCATTTATGATTTTTCTGCTCTCTTCCTTTCTGCTTAGTGCTGCTTGTTGATGCACAGACCAAAACAGTTGAAGCAGAAGATGCGTTTTCAAAACTCAATGACCCAAATCTGAGCTCAAGGAAGGTGACAGCTACGAATTCAAATGGTAGGGCATTGAAGCAAGCTCGTAGGGGGGTGCCTAGCAATGAATCAAGTGTGAAAGAATACGGTGGTGGGCAAGTTGTATCGACTTCTGAGAAGGATGATATGCCATTCTGTAAACCTGAAAAGATGCTTATTTTTATTTTCTTTCCATACGGTGTTGATAGCTTGAAATGGCTTAAATTTATGTATCATAAACTAAGTGATAGCTTCAACTTGAGCAGGTGGGACAGAAAGTGCTGACTAGACACGGTTTAATGATGCTGTTACAAGTGTACCGATGAAGAAACGGAAATTTAATCTGGTCTGCTCTTCCTCTCCACCAAGATCACCATCTCCAGAAAATGCAAAGCCTAAAACATATAGTAGTGAAGTTTCTTCTCCAGAAAGATCCGATGCCAACTTGAATAGTCATGGAGAGCAACATATTCTGGATAGCATTGATATCAAAGGGAAATATCCTCGACAAGATCTTCGAGGCACAAGTGAAAATGAATTTCAATCTACTGAGATTTGCATCAACAAAAATTATATTCCTGAGAAAGTTGTTAGCCGTCCAGATTTTTCAAAAATTACAATGTAAGCAACAGCTAATTGTATAAGTCACCTTGGGAGCAGTGTCAATGGCCTAGAAGACGGAAGGGCCATAGCACAATTCCACAGAAAGTCAAAGTCAGCGCCACTAGGAGTGAAGGATGATATGGAAATTCTGGGTGGAGAGGTTGCTACATAATTGCAAATTCATGGAAAAGATTGCAAGGATCAAACAAACGGGACTCCAAAGTTTGATCAAGCACTTGTGTTAAAGGACAAGATGCACATAGGTGACGGGGTAGAAAAATATGTTTCTCTTGGTGAAAATGATGGGGACCTTGTCAATGGAGTGGGTCACCTATTACTTCTGGGACTTATATTAGTGGAGGACCTGGGATTTCCAGTTTAGCCCATGATGGAAATGCTGCAAGAAAACCTAGTAAACTTAAAAAGTAGACTTCTGAGATTGGATTCTGTATATTTAAATGATGACAGATCTCATAGTGACCTGAATACTGTGATGGACAAATGGGAAAACTCACCATAGGATCTACTTAGAGCTCCTGGAGCAGATTCTTCTGCAAAGATACCATGAGGATTTATAAATAACAAGAATCTTGGATGTTCAGAGGATATTCATGTTCAGCTAGCAGTTGCAGAATGGAAGGGTGATCCTAGAAGTTTAGAACAATATATGGCCAGACAGGGTTTTCAAGCTGGCAGGGATGTTTAACAGCTGAAGATTTCACTAGTTGAGAAGCACGTTGATTCTGATATTTCTCTTGGTTTGCATAGTGTTGCATAGTGACACCACTTTTGAACATCGGTAGGTTCACGATAAAGTGTTGGATAACTATTATTCATTCGCAAGGTATGTTAAATTCGTTTATATTGAAGTGAAATTGGTAGACAAGAAGCTAGCAACGTGAGTCAAGATTATATTACCTTGATTCCAGATATTGATGCATCCTGTAAAGTAGATCAGGATATTGGTCATCATACTCATGTGACAGGTTCCTTTTATACTTGTTGATGGTGGTTTGTAGTCTCAGAATGTTGTAGCAGCCTTTTTGGGTTCATTAATCCTATTCTATCTATAATTTTCTAGTACTTGATTTGAAAATAATGTGACTAAGAGACATACTTGATTTGAATATAATGAGATTAAGAGACAATGTTTATACCTTTTTCATTTGAATATAATGTGACTAAAAGACATTACTTGATTTCAATATAATTGACTAAAAGACATTACTTGATTTGAATATAATTGACTAAGAGAATGTTTATGTTGTGTCTCGATTTGAATATAGTGTGCCTAAGTGGCTAGACATTACTCGATTTGAATATATTATGACTTAGACACAATGTTTATACCGTGTCTTGATTTGAATATGCATATAGTATTTAGTATTTGATTTGAATCCAATGTCATTATGGAATTAATTTGACAATTGATTCGAATGCAATTCTATTATGGGATTTGAGAGTTGAAATATGATATGACTAAGAGGTGAAATATACATATATATTATTTGATATTAGATTTCACTGCAATGTCATTATGGAGTTTGAGAGTTGAAACATTGTTCATATTGTGTCTCTATATTATTGGAATTGGAATTTGAGAGTTGAAACATTATTTTCATATGTTCTATATTATTTGATTTGAGTATAATGTAATAAGTAATTTGAGAATGGAAACATTGTTTATGTGTATATATTATTTGATGATTATAATGTGTATATATTATTTGATGATTATAATGTAATAAGTAATTTGAAAGTTGAAACATTGTATATATTATTTTATTTGAATATAATATATTAAAAGGTGAGACATTGTTTATTGTATATATTATTTGATTTAAATAAAATGTTTAAGTATAAGGTGAGTAAATTATTAAAAAGTAAATGAGAAATCATAATCTTTAGAGCCAAGACATTGTTTATATTGTGTCTATATGATTTGATGTGAAAAACATGTAAAAAAAAGTGAGACATTGTCTATATTGAGTGTATATAACATTTATATGAAAGTGTTAGAATCATGATTAAAGAGCCAAGACATTGTTTATATTATGTACATATATTACTTGATTGGAATTAATGATTTCATAGCAAATAAGTAATGACCTTTATGTATATATATTACTTGATTTGAATTAATGATTACATATCAAATAAACAATGACCTTTTTGGGGTATGCTGATTTTTTTGGGCAAACAATTTTATGATGCAAGTGGATTTTTTTTGTTTATTTGTAAGAAATGGTCGTCACTCGGGACTAGTGCATTTTCACCATTGGTTGAGATACCACAACCTAAGGGCATCTAATCCGTCAAAATCACCCGAGGATCGCACCTGTCCTGGGCCACAGCAACCCTTAAATAGCTGGATTTTTTGGTGTCCTCCCAACTAGCTCACCCCTTGGGGGTTTGAACCCAGGTCGCCTTGCTAACGAAACCCACTCCTTAACTGAATGAGCTAGCGACATTTGACATGATGCAAGGTGAATTAAGCCTTGATGATTGCTGTAATAGTGATATGCTTCCACAGACTTGAGTTTCTATACTTGTTGTTTATGAGAGTAAAGTAAACATTTTCAAAAACAAATAAAAAGGAAAGATATGTTCATGATTTTCTTTTCATTGATTCTATGTTATGTGATCTTGACCACATCCTTATCACCGTGATGAATTAAAGATTAACTTAACTTCTAATTTTTATTTGAATGTATGTAATGTAATCTTGACACTGGATCACAACCTTGAACACCTTGGTAGATTAAAGATCATCCAAACATTGTAAGACTGCCAAATATTAATCAATAATGGAATCATGCTTGTCCAAGTTGTTGGTAGTGAATGAGAAAGAGACTAAAGATTAGACAATTTAATTTGGAAATGTGTTTATTTTCAAAATAGTTAGTGGGTATTGAAAAAGATGGTAATGTTGGAATTATGATAGGTATTGCAATCATATGGAAACATATCAGATTGTGATATGGTTGTCATTGATGGAAAAACATAGAATATGATCCAGATAAGTAGAGGACTTAGACGAATAAGCAAAAGACTTAGAAGAACCGACGGTTTCTACAAAGATCCGACAGTCAGGAGTAAGTCTGCCAGCGGAATGCGGAAGGCGGAAAGCCGAAGGCGGAATGCGGAAGATGAGAAATCAAAGTCTAAAATAACGAGTTTCCGCAACCCAGAGTCCATTAGCGCAAATACAGAAGGCGGAAAGTGGACGACAGAAAGTGGAAGGCGGAATGCAGAAGATGAGAAATCAAAGTCTAAAATAATATGGGTTTCTGCAACTCGGAGTCTTCCAGCGGAATGCGGAAGGCGAAAAGCAGACAACAGAAAGCAGAAGGAAGAATGCGGAAGATGAGAAATCAAAGTCTAAAATAATATGGGTTTCCGCAACCCGGTGTCCTCCAGTGGAATGCAGAAGTCGGAAAGCGGAAGGCAGAATGAGTCATGCGGAATATGGGTTTTCGCAACCCGGAGTTCGCCTCGCGGAATACGGAAGGTGGAAGGAGTCATGCGGAATATGGGTTTTCGCAACCCGGAGTTTGCCCCGCGGAATACGGAAGGCAGAAGGAGAAAAACGGAAATTGTGGAAGTTGTAAATGCAGAAGATGAGAAATCAAACTCTAAAATAATATGAGTTTCCGCAACCCGGAGTCCGCCAGTGGAATGCGGAAGGCGGAAAGCAGAAGGCGGAATGCGGAAGATGAGAAATCAAAGTCCAGATAATATGGGTTTCCGCAACCTGCAGTCTGCCGACCCGCAGTCCGCCAACAGAATGCGGAAGGAGGAAAGCAGAAGGCGGAATGCGGAAGATGAGAAATCAAAGTCTAAAATAATATAGGTTTCCGCAATCTGGTGTTCGCTAGCAGAATGCAGAAGTTGGAAGGAGTCCTGCGGAATATGGGTTTTCGCAACCCAGAGTTCGCCCTCCATGTTCGCAACCTAGAGTTCGCCCTACAGAATGTGGAAGGCGGAAGGAGGAAAGCAGAAATTGTGGAAGTTGTTTAAACAAATTTTGAAAACTCAGGATCTGTAATCTGCATCTGTTCTAAGATCGACGATCCGGAAATGGTGCACAAGAAATCGACGGTGCAGAAGGAGTTTGTGGAAAAGGATGTGTGGAAGCAGGTGTTTATTAAGTCCTATTTCAGATCAACGGTTAGTAGAGAGGCCACACAAGAAATCGACAGTGCGGAAGGAGTTTGTGGAAAAGGATGTGTGGAAGCAGGTGTTTGTTAAGTCCTATTTCAAATCAATGGTCAGTAAAGAGGCCGCACGAAATCGACGGTGCAGAAGCAGGTGTTTGTTAAGTCCTATTTCAGATCAATGGTCAGTAGAGAGGTCGCACGAAGTCGACGACGCAGAAGAAGTCCTGCTGAAAGAAGCCTGCGAAACCAGAACTGTGAAAACTATGATTTGCCAAAAAAATGAGAATTGCGAAGATGCGTTACAGAAACTTATGATTACACATCGATTAGACTCCTTGTCTATCATAAGGCATTGAACGGTTTTGATCAGTTATGAAGATGAACAATCAGGAATACACATAGGTGAAGGGTTTAAACATTGATAAGTATAAGAGGATGCGGGTGAAGAGCTGTAGGAGTGCTCTCTGTAGACCGAGAGCTGGTGCATGGACCGTCGTAGAAGTGGGGATTGCGGAATGAAAGAGGACCATGAGTTCTTTCAACAATATCCAGAACAGAGACAATGAGGGGAACCAAGGTGCATAAGCAAATCCAGAATTATATCAAAACAAAGTTGGTATGCATTGTTATATCTGTTTTTCTCCATATTGTAATGAACATGTTTGAATCTAAGGAACAAGGGTGGTAGGGTGGTGCCAGAAAAAAACATGTTGTTTTCTTTGTACAAGTTGGAGCATGTACAAGTGGAAGTTGGTGCTTCCACTCAGTAGTAGCTGGCGAATGTTATTTTAGTGGGTGCTAGAAAAACATGAGGGTTGGTGCTCTCCACAAGAAAGAATTTGTAAACAAAGGTTGTAGCCTCATTTGAGTAGGTTCTCAAATAAAAATGGATATTTGTCTGTCTCTATCATGTGTGTGTGATTGATGATCATCATTCCTTCTGTTATACTTGCTGCATTATCATAACTGTAAATTTGTAATCGGTAATAATGTTTTAAATATTGAAAATAGTTTAAGCTTTAGAAATAACTAATTCACCCCCCTCTTAGTTATTTGAATAATTTCAACAATTGGTATCAGAGCCGGTTCCTTTTATTTAAAGGTGGATCTGTAAGCTTAAACATAACAAGTTATGAAGGGACTTCATCCAATAAGGTTTCTTTGTTTGATGGAACAAATTTTGCCTTTTGTCTTTAGTTGCTGATGTTTGGGATGTAGTAGACATTGGCTATGTAAATCCAGTTGTGCTAGCCTCCAGAGATGATAAGCTAGAATTTAGTTTTAATGCAAAAGCAATGAACACTATCTCGAGTGGTCTTGCAGAGGCCGAGTTTGTTAAGGTGATGCATCTTGAATCCACAAAAGAGATGTGGGATAAACTTGTAAGCAGTTATGAAGGAAATGAGAAAGTAAAGGATGCCAAACTACAAACATATAGACTAAAATTTGAACAGCTAAATATGAATGAGGATGAGAATGTCAGCAAATATTTCTTAAGAATAGAAGAGACAGTGAATGCTATGAAGGGTCTTGGTGAAAATATTAATGAAGCATTCGTAGTTCAGAAAATTTTAAGATCTTTGCCTGAAAGATTTAATCCCAAAGTTTTTGCAATAGAAGAATTGAGTGATCTTAAAATTTTTCCTATTGACCAACTCCTACGGTACTTTGACAACCTATAAAATGAGGGTCGGTAAAGATAAATCCACCACTAGAGAAGCACCTTTTAAAGAAGATAAGAACACTGATTCTGAAATGGATGTGATCGAGACAAAATTTGTAAAGAGGCTGAAGAAAGGATCAGGTAAATAAAAAGGCAAGATGCCATTTAAATGTTTTAACTATGGTAAAATAGACCATTTTGCATCTAAATGTCCCCACAAGCAAAATAGGCAGACTTCTGATGATGAAGAAAACTATACAGTCAATAAATACAATAAAGAGGCTAACTATAAAAAGAAAAGCTTGTGTGTAAATGATGTTGATTCTTCAGAAGAAACAAACAACGATTCATCTTGTGAGGATGAATTGGATAACTTTATGCTTATGGCCATAGAAGATTTTGGAAATGAATATACATGAAGTGCCCTGAATGATGAAGAAGCTATGGTCGATATGGAAGGTGAACTAATCAGTGCTTTGGAGGAGATTGTCAGACTCAGAATAAAGAAGAGGAAACAAAAACAATTATTGATGCAGTATGAAAAGAATGGTAAAGAACCAAGTGAAGATATTGCCCTGTTAAAATTGGAATTAGAAGAGGCAAAGAAAATAGAAGATATATTAAAACAACAATTAACAGAAGGGAAAAAGAGATGTGAAGCTTTGGAAGAAGTAGTGACAGCTAGGAAATAATTGGAGAAATTTCAAGCTATGTATCACCAAAATTTGTCAAGTATTAAAGCTTCAGAAGAACTGAACAACATTTTGAGTAAGCAAAGGTCCACATGGTTAAAAACAAGTCTTGGCTATGAAGAAAGTTTATGCAACAAACAGTCAGAAAGCGAACATACTGTGCAAATAAAAGGAAATGAAACGAGTACCGGAATTAGAAATTCAGATAAGAAGTATCAACCAATGATTGCTCAAAAACAAAGTCAACAAAAGGGAAGACAACCAAGATTCAGGTACCAAAGTTTTTTTCATGGTTACTGTTATTGTTGTTCTAATTTTGGCCACAAAGCTGCAAACTGTGTATTTAATTTTAGAAATATGCAATCAAAGAACAATTAATTGCTTCAACATAGAACAAGACAGTCAACAGGAAAACAAGAACTGCATACAACTCAAAGAATAACCCATGATAGATATACCAACTCTTTTGATCTACTGTGCAATGAGCCAGAATGTTATGTTTGTCATAATTTTTGACACAAGGCTTCAAACAGTCATCTGAAGGATTACAAAATAGACCCAAGAGTGAATTACTCTGCTGAAAGTGCTAAAGTTTGGAAGAAGAAAGAAAATAACAAATGTGGCTTAGTGCTTTCTATTCAAAGGAAAAAAGGACCATGGTATATTGACAATGGATGTTCTAAACACATGACTGGTGATAAAAGTAAGTTTTTGTCTCTAAGTGAAAATAAATAAGGAAATGTAACTTTTGGAAATGATGCTCCAGGGAAAATCAAAGTAAAAGAAATGGTGAAGTTGAGTAATGGCAAAGGGAAAGCCCAAGATGTGTTGTTTGTAGATGGACTAAAACATAATATTCTTAGTGTCAGTTAGGTTTGTGACATAGGATGTGAGGTTTTTTTCACCTCTAAAGATTGCAAGATAAAATCTGTACCCTCAGGACAGTTGGTTGTAAAAGGCATAAGAACATAAAACAATGTCCATGTCTTGAAAGAAGGAAAAGAAGAATGTCATATAAGCAAGTATGATGAAATTTGGCTTTGGCATATGAGACTTGGACATTTAAAATTTGATCATATAATCAAGCTTGTAAACAATGGGGCAGTAAAAGATCTTCCAAAAATATGAAAGCCATATGACTCTGTTTGTAAACCTTGTCAAATGGGAAAATTGACTCGCACACAGTTTATATCCAAGAACTTCACATCAACAGACAAACCATTCCAGTTAGTACATATGGATTTGTGTGGACCATCAAGAAAGGAAGGCACAAAAAGAGAAAGATATTTTATGTTGGTCATTGATGATTATTCTAGACTCACATGGGTTACTTTTTTGAAAGAAAAATATGAAGCACTTGAAAAGTTCAAAATTTTCAAGGCTTTGATTGAGAATCAAACAGGAAAGAGAATGAAGGCAATAATATATGATAGAGGAGGAGAGTTCAGCTCGGGAGACTTAAAATAGTTTTGTGATAAACATAGAATTAAAAGAGAATACACTATTCCAGGGACTCCACAACATAATGGAGTAGTTGAGAGACATAGTAGGTAAGTAGAACAGATGGCAAGATCAATGATGAATGAAAGGAATATTTCTCAGACATACTGGGTAGAGGCAATTCACATAGATGTCCATATTCTTAACAAAGCTCACTTAAGGCCAAACAATGATAAGACTCCTTATGAACTATGGTTTGGAAGACCTGCTTCTATCAAACACTTTAAAGTATTTGGAAGTAAATGTTATATTAAAAATAATGATGAACATCTTGGCAAATATGATGACAATGATGATGAAGGCATGTTCTTAGGATATGCTGCAAACAGTAAAGGATACACTTGTTATAATATGAGGCTGCATAAATTAGTTGATTGTATTGACATTAAAATCGATGAAGGAATCCCTGTAAAAGATATTCAAATAAGTAGTGTTGAACCAAATACATAAGATACAATTGAAGATAAGGAAGAACAGGTCCTAGAATCAGAAAAAGAAGATTCAGAGTCAGATGATGAAAGTGCAAACACTTAGGAAGATTTAAGACAACATATTAAAACCAAACCACCTTCCAGTGTTATATTTTTATCATTTAAGCAACATGATCTAGGATATTATATGAGAGAATAACATGCACAACAATAATCACAAGAGACAAGAGACACAAAGAATTTTCCTCGGGGAAACCACAAAGGAGAAAACCCTACAACTTCCTCAGAGATAGAATGAACACCAGTAGCAAAAGTAAAACCCAGAAACATAAAGATGATATCCGACAATTGATCTCTCTCACTTGTGCCAACACTTCCTCTCTCATTCATGCGCCCTAGTTGAGTGAGTGTGTGTGTTAAATAGAGAGGTTCACTCTCTATTTATACTCTTTCGTTCACTTAATATTGGACTCAGTTATGTAGGCTCGAGTAATCCTAACTCAGTTATGTAGGCTTGAGTAACCACAACTAGGGTACTAATGACCTGACTTGACATTAACTCACCAGGGATGACTTCTCTAGGGGAGTCTAATAACCCTAGTGCCCCACAACTGCGGGGACTTTAACCCTTGATCAATAAGGAGGGTTACCCTCTATGAATTTACATGACTTGTTTACATTAATGATTCTCCCGATAGGAACATCGGGGTATGACATGACTCAATTACATTACTGATACTTTTCGATAGGAACATCGGGGTACAATACATAATATATACGAGTGAATACATTTTGAAGTTACAAATACATCAACACTCCCTCTTAACTAGGAAGGTATTCTTTCGACACAATTATCAGCACAAGTATTCATCACTGGATCAAGTCTGGATCATCATTGGATCATCATCAAGTCTGGATCATCACTGGATCATCATCAAGTCTTTAGCTATCTCAAACAAATGGTGATATCTCTCAATTATACTCATCACAGGAAGTTCTATAGAGCCAACCATTTTTCATGCGAGTTGTAGGCCTAGCCTCCATGTAGGTATTCATCTTCTTCAGCACTTATATCTGACCATGGGAGGAACACATCCAAGACCCATGTCAGAAAGGCCCAACACTTATATTCACCAGCATGATAGGAAACACCTACGTTCATCTGTGAAAAGGTCCAACACTTACAATCACCAACATGGTAGGGCACACCTACTACCATATGTGAAAAGGCCCAACACTTACAATCAATAGCATGGTAGGACACCCCTATTACAATTTGTGAAAAGGCCCAGCTCTTACAACCATCAGCATGATAGGACACACCTACTATCCTCTGTGGAAATTCCCAACACTTATAACCATTAGCATGATAGGACACACCTACTATCATCTGTGGAAAGGCCCTGCACTTGCAACTGATCATGTGGGATCCAATCCCACAGTCATATCAAAATGGATCTGCACTTACATCTGATCATGTGGGAGCCAATCCCACAGTCATATCAGAATGGCTCTGCACTTACATATGACTATGGAAGGAACCAATCCTACCATGTCAGAAAGGCTCCCGGACTCATCACTTCCCATTGGAAGGAACCTTGATTTGGAGAACACCAAGCTTCTCCCTGAAGTACTCAAACTTCACTCTAGCTAATGGCTTGGTCAACACATCAGCTATCTGTTCGTTCGTTGCAACATATTGGAGCTTTACTGCTCCTCTCTGCACCATATCCCTGATATAGTGATATTTGATCTTGATATGCTTCAACTTGTCATGGAACACTGGGTTCTCTTACAACTTCACACAACTTTGGTTGTCACAATATATACAAGTAGCATCCAACTGGAGATCAAACAGGTCACATAGTAGCTTCCTTAGCCACACTGCCTCACAACTAGCCGAACAAGCGGCAACATATTTTTTCTCGGCTGTATTAAGCGCCATGCAGGACTTATTCCTGCTAAACCAAGAGATCACACCTGATCTCATACTAAAGTAGCACCCTGAAGTGCTCTTCCTATCAATGGCATTGCCTGCCCAATTTGAATCAACATAACCTTCCAAGTTAATATTTTGATTCGTCTCATATTTGAGCCCATAATCAACTGTACCCATCAGGTACCTTAGAATATGGTTTTCAGCAATCAGGTGAACATGTCTAGTATCCGTCAGGAATTGGCTCAATGTGTTCACAACAAAGCAAATGTCTGGTTTCGTATTCATTAGGAACATCAAGGACCCAATCATCTAACGATACATCATAGCATCAACCATCTTTGATGAAGCATCACTCAATAGATTTAGGTTTGATGCCATAGGTGTGGTCATGGCCTTGCAGTCCATCATCCTGAATCTCTTCAGGATCTATACTGCATACTTCCCTTGTCCCAATGAGATTCCATCTGCATTCTGCCACAGCTCCATGTCTAGAAAGTAGTGCGTCATATCTAAGTCCTTCATCTCGAACTCGGCAACAAGTCTCCTTCTTGCAACTTTAATGAGTTCCTCTTTTCTATTAGGAACAAGTCGTCGACATATAATAGGAGCATCACTGGTATTCCACCTTCAACCTTGAAGTAAAGGTTGGAATCTGCTTTATTCTTAGTAAATCCTAGAGTCATCAGTAATCTGTCCATCATGTTGTACCATGTCAAACCTCAGAATATTCTGCAGTCACTCCCTCTGAAGTGGAGCATCATTCTCCCTTTGCCTTTCGTACTCTATGCATTGACACATTCTGTACTAGAGCGACAAGTAGCTTCCTCTGCTACTAATATTTTATGTATCCATCTAGGGTGACTGGATACTCGAGATCTCTATCTTGAAACGTTCTCCTCACACCCATCTGTGAGATTTTCATCCTCTATAGTCTTTCATCTTCAACCTTGTAGCAAAGGTTAAGATCTTCATCACTCTAAGTGATATTCAAGCTCCTCATGTATGTGTTATCCCATGGGTGCCTTCTGAGCTCGTACAAGGCCTTCTTTCATTTGTACACATGATTTTGCGTGTCATGTATCTTTCTAGTGGCTGCAAATGTCTCTTCGTAGTCTATGCCTTCTTTCTGCGAGAAACCTCGTGCTACGAATCTTTCCTTGTATCCCACGATGTTTCCATCTACTGCATGATGGAACTACGAACTTCCCTTCAGGTCTTGATACTGCATCCTAGACATCATTCTTCTTGAACTAGTATTCTCCTTCCCTTTCTTCTTGGCTACTTCTTCATAGCTGGAAGGTTCTGCATCAATGATGTCGCTCAATAGTGTCACATAACTGCATTCGTCATATTATTCTTCATTCTTGGATTATTTTTCGAACTGTCATCACTTGTTCTTTGGAACAAGTCTCGTCCTTCTTTTCTTGTATGTGATTGTATGCGATCTTTCGTACAAGTCAAATGCATTAGTTGTATGGTTAGAAACATTTCATAAGGTATATTCATAATGAAAAATTCTTTTGCATCAAGATATAAGTATGCAACTATTTTAGCCAATACAACATTCATCCATATCTTACTAAAACTTTCTAGATGCCTTCCATCTCTACCAGGACAACATTGAGATTGTGCACTAATCCAATATGTCAACAAAGAGGTTTCATTCTAGATAAGTAGCAATGGCGAGTTGTATAGCACCATGAGATACTTAACCATCACATGCATATTAGTAGTATACTGTCATTAATGCAAACATTCTATCATGCATAATACATTAATTGAATATAAATAAATGCATAACAAAACAATATCATGAAATTTCAATTGAATACTTATCTTTATTTTTTTCGTGGGTAGACTCCTTCTTGAGCCTTCAGCTTCAACATCTTCTTCATTCGTAACCACATCATTTCTTATCCAAATGCTAAGATGGATAAGAGGTTCTTCGAGAATTGAGTCCTTCATATTCCTCATCGCTTGAGGGATCTTCTTTGAATCGTGAGCACTTGATCTTCAGTTGCTCCCATCTTCTCTTTCTCTTATTATGAGTTGAGATTCTTCTTGTGTGCACTCTTCCCAGAGTTTGCTGAAAATAATCACTTCCTTCTGGCACACATTCCTCGAATGAATGAATCCCATGATCCTGGGAGGCCATTCAAGGTGGTTATCACAACTTCTGCATTCTCCACTTCTTCATCCACTGCTTCAAGTAGTTCTTTGATTTGAGAGACCCTTGTAAAGTATGACTGTATGGTCTCTACATTCTGGATTTTTACATTCTTCAACTGGTTTCTCAAAGTCATCTTCTGACTAATGTTCTTCCCTTAAAATATCTTAGTCAAGGAATCAAACGGAGTCTTTAGGTGTCTTTAGGGAAGACACTTGTGGTATAAGGTGATCCTTGATTGAATCAACAACAATCTTCTTGGCCTTTACCAAGTTCTTCTTGTGTAAGGATTTAACCTCATCTCCCTCTGGAACTGGAACCTCTCCACTTATGCAGGTGTCTAATTCATTTTCTTCAAGAACCAGTGATATCCTATACTTCCATGCTCGGAATTTTTCAGATTCACCAAGATTCTCATCAAGATGATGTGATGGGTCATTTTGAAATGAGAACCTTAAATGTAAATAGAAAAAGATTAGATCTTACGGATTTGAGGTGTTCATCCTGGTTCCGGATCTGGCTGATCTAGGGTTTGTCAGAGAAACCCTAATTTTCAAAACTTGGAATTTCAAACTTCTGATTGGATAGAAATATAGAACTCTTCAAGGCGAGCTGTCCAATGTACTCCTTTTCTGAAAATAGTGGAGGGAAACTCTCGGAACAGGAAACCCTAGTTTTCCAATTTCTTTTGCAAAAATGTCTGATACTATTTCTGCGGTATCTCCAAAATTAATGCTCCTATATGTCTAAAATTTTGTACTGAGGTATCCTCGTCTATCCTCTTTCCAACACCATATCTCTTATCAGAATTGGTTTCACCAATTGGGACTTATGATAGTTTTTCCATGGTGACTTAATTTAGGACTGTTCAGAATAACTAACTTGTACGGACTTCCACGTGTCACTGTTTCACCTTCGGGGTCTGAAATTTTTACCACGGAAAGTAAAGTCCATGCCCAATATTGAAAAACTTTCAAAATTTCATTTGGACTTTCGTAGCCTAAGATATAGAAATTCTCCCTAGGGGTCATGTTTAGGGATCAATCCTGGAAGAGGATGGAACCCTGATTTGGAGGAGTCATATCTCCCAGAATATAATGAATATGAGGCTAAAAATTTTACACAGGGTACAATAGGATTTAATATTTATCTTGTGAAAATTTCGGCCCTTGATACTTCTTCAATCTCGAGATATAGCGAATTTACCAAAACTACCCATTTTAGTATTTTAGGGTTTTTCAGGCCCGGGGTCAAACTAGGGTTTGACTTTCCCGGAGTTTCACTCAACCAAAAAATTCGACCTTTGTCTCTAAACTTCGATTTTGATGAGGAGAGAAATCGTATGCTGGGCTCACTCAAAAATTCCTCTTTTGGAAAAAGCCCTTATTTTCCGCACCAAAAACTGAAAATGCCCAGAATCAAATTCTGCTTCGACAGAAAGATGCGCCCTTCAATGGAGAGTCAGCCTAGCCTTCTTTGGCTGATGGATTGTGGAGAGAGAACCAAAAATGAAGAAGCCCTGGCTTCTGCAGTTACACAGTGTCTTCTTTTCAGGTTAGCTCTGATACCATGTTAGATTTTTATCATTTAAGAAATATGATATAGGATCTTATCTGAGAGAATAACATGCATAGCAACAACCACAAGAGACAAGAGACAAAAAGAATTTTACTCGGGGAAACCATAAAGGAGAAAACCCCGCAACTTCCTTAGAGATAGAATGAGCACCAATAGCAAAAGTAAAACCCAAAAACATAAATATGATCTCCTACAGCTGATCTCTCTCACTTGTGCCAACACTTCCTCTCTCACTCACGCGCCCCAATTGAGTGTGTGTGTGTGTTAAATAGAGAGCCTCACTCTCTATTGATACTCTTTCGTTCACTTAATATTTGACTCAGTTATGTAGGCTCGAGTAACCCTAACTCAGTTATGTAGGCCCGAGAAACCACAACTAGGGTACTAATGACCCGACTTGACATTAACTCACCATGGCCGACTTCTCTTGGAGAGTCTAATAACCCTAGTGCCCCACAACTGCAGGGACTTTAACCCTTGATTAATAAGGAGGGTTACCCTCTATGACTTTACATGACTTGTTGACATTAATGATTCTCTCGATAGGAACATCGGGGTATGACATGACTCAATTACATTACTGATACTTTCCGATAGGAACATCGGGGTACAATACATAAGATATACAAGTGAATACATTCCAAAGTTACAAATACATCAACATCCAGAATCGTTCAGAAGAATCATCCTGAAAATCAAATAATTGGTGACAAGGATAAAGGAGTTCAGACAAGAATGAAGTTGATTAAAGCTTCAGAACAATCTCAGATTGCTTTCCTATCTATGATGTAACCTATGAATTTTGAAGAAGCCAGTGATGATGAAGATTGGATTAAAGCCATGAATGAAGAGCTTGATCAGATTGAGAATAATAATATTTGGGAGTTGGTTCCTAGACATGCAAGATAAAAATGTAGTAGGATCCAAGTGGGTGTTTAAAAACAAGATGAATGAACAAGGACAAATTGTGATGAATAAAGCCCGATTGGTCTGTAAGGAGTATGCACAAATTGAGGGACACGATTTTGATGAAACTTTTGCACCAGTAGCAAGATTGGAAGCTATCAGAATGTTTCTTGCCTATGCCAGTCATAAGAAATTCAAAGTTTATTAGATGGATGTTAAGTCAAATTTTCTCAATGGAGATATAGAAGAATAAGTCTATATAGAGAAACCTGAAAGGTTCCAATTGACAGACAATCCTGACAATGTCTACAAACTGAAGAAGGCTCTATATGGATTGAAACAAGCACCAAGAGCTTGGTATTATAGACTGGATAAATATCTATAGGACAAAGGATTCAAGAAAGGTACTGTTGACGGTAACTTGTATATCAAATCTGAAGATGATAATCTATTAGTTGTTTTGGTGTATGTGGATGACATTATTTTTTGATGCACTAATGATTCTTCTGTTCAATGGTTTGCTAATGCCATGCAATTTGAGTTTGAGATGTCAATGAAAGGAGATTGTCATTCTTTCTTGGTCTTCGCATTATTCAGAGTTTTGAAAGTTTAATTCTCTCCCAAGAGAAGTATTTGAAGGAGATGTTGAAGAGATTTCAGATGGAAGATTAGTCACCTGTTAGTACACATATGGTTGTTGGCTGTAAACTTAGCAAGGATGATCTTTCACCCGATGTTGATTAAAGAACATATCGGTTAATGATCGGAAGTCTCTTATACATCACAACATCTCATCTTGATATAATGCAAGCTGTTGGAATGGTAGGAAAATTTCAGTCTGCTCCTAAGAAAATTCATTTGGTGGCTGTTAAGAGGATATTTAAATATTTGAAGGGCACAATGACTTATGGTCTCTGGTATCCTAGAAATCAGAATCTTCAGTTTACTGCATATTCATATGCTGATTGAGAAAATTATTTGGATGAAAGAAAGATGACAAGTGGAGGTGCATTCTTCTTGGGTGATTCTTTAGTTGCATGGTTGAGTAAGAAGCAAGGCCCGATATCTTTATCCACTACAAAAGCTGAATACATTGCTACTTCCATCTCCTGTACAAAAAAATTCTAGATGATCCAGATACTGGCAGACTTGGAGGTAAAATATGTTGATCCCATTCCTCTTCATTGTGATAATACTAGTGCCATCGGTATGTCCAAAAATCCAGTCCTTCATTCCAAGACTAAACACATACCTATTAAGTATCACTTCTTAAGGGAGCATGTTACAAATATAGTGGTTCAATTGAATTTTAGTCCTTCTACATATCAAATTGCTGATATCTTCACTAAACCCTTACCAAAGACACAGTTTGAGTATCTGTTGGGCCCTGGAATTGTCCATTTTTCCATCATTTATCGACATACCTTTTATCCATTTTCTTACCATTATTTCTCATTTATCATTCCATTTTTCATCCATTTGTTGTAGCTGCGCGTTGAACAGCCTGCTACTTCCATTGATCTTTTAAGTGGTTAATAGTGATTATTTTCTTTTATCTTTGATGAATTAAAAGACTATTATGCATAATTTTACTAATGATGGTTTGTGGAGTGAGTTCTCACGTACAGGACGCTCATAGCCAGCTGTTACAGCCTTAACAAAAAAACGCATGCCACATAAGAAAACCTTTATTTGCGTCTTGATTTTCGGGCAGATGGAAATGAATCTAAAAAATCAGAGACATGGGTTTTGTGCGCAACATCCTCATTTACCTGAATCTCGAGAAAATCACTAAACAAAGCTATGGTTTGCGATATGCAGGTGGTTCTTCGAGAGGGTATTTTCTAGATTTGGTGTTGCGACCGGTTCCAAAGTTGCCAACAGTTACGACCGTGTTCCAGCTGTTGCAGATCGCAAGCTGGGGGTTCAGTTCTTCATTTCCATGAGATAATTTTATGTATAAATATGTAATCAATCTCATTGAGAAAATATTATTGATGATGGGTGATAGATGGATGATAAATTGATAGGAGATTAGGCAGGATAGGAGATGGATGATAGGAGATGCAAGATAGGAGAGAAAACAATGTTATGATGTAGGATTTGATCCATATCTATTGTAATTCTTCCATTATGATAATACATGCTGGCAGTTTCTTAATTCTGGAGCTGTAGACTTTCATTGTGGAGATCCATCTCTGCTCAGTGGACGAAGGGCCCTCTTTCATGAGCAGATGCTGGTAGTGTTGATTGTAAGTGTTTTATTTTGTAGAACTGTTATTTGTTAATTCATGATTTCATGTATTAGATTTATCATAGTTGTTTTATTATTTAGTTCATGTTTTTATTCATTTGATTGCTCATAGTGTTATTATGTTAATTCATTTTGATAGATCGTTGGCCAACTTAACATTGCTTCCTAGTTTATGAATTTAGACCTTGATTCATAAGAATTGATTCTGTTGAAGTATGATTATATTTACAGTTTAGATTTATGAATAGGTTTGAGTATTGATTTATTTTCAAGTAGGTGTGATCTAGTCTACAAACAGTTACAATTTCATATCAATAGATTAACAGTGTCAGGTAGAAATTGTGCATGCCTAGATCTTGCACGATAACTTTGAAATAAAAGACTTCCTCGGGTTGATAATTTATGCTTAGCACTCTGCATGTTAAGTTTTAATTAACTGGCATATAGTGGGCACGACAGTATCTACGCCAGAAGCTGGGCATCATATCTTATTCCAACTAACATGTCCACTTTGATAGGGGGAGCTGTGCTATAGAATCTTTTTTGATATTGATGTCAAAGGGGGAGAAGTTGTGTTTGCTTCAGATGATAAACAGTTGGTGATTACCAGTACAACATGCATCCAGAATTTGAAGGTTTCCTTCAATGCCAAAAGGGGAGATTGTTGAAATTATGATAGGTATTGCAATCATATGGAAACAGATCAAATTGTGATATGGTTGTCATTGATGGAAAAACATAGAATATGATCCAGATAAGCAGAGGAATCATAATAATAAGAAAAAGAATAAGAAGAATCAACAGTTTGTACAGAGATCCGATGATCAGGGGTAAGTCTGCTAGCAGAATGCGGAAGATGAGAAATCAAAGTCTAAAATAATATGAGTTTCCGCAACCCGGAGTCCGCCAGTGGAATGCAAAAGGAAAAAAGTGGACGACAGAAAGCGGAAGGCGGAATGCAAAAGATGAGAAATCAAAGTCTAAAATAATATGGGTTTTTGCAACTTGGAG
Source organism: Pseudotsuga menziesii (assembly GCA_001517045.1). Taxonomy (NCBI): domain Eukaryota; kingdom Viridiplantae; phylum Streptophyta; class Pinopsida; order Pinales; family Pinaceae; genus Pseudotsuga; species Pseudotsuga menziesii. Next base: position 233,903 of record LPNX010544731.1, read on the forward strand.
TCTACCAGTGGAATGTGGAAAGCGGAAGGTGAAATGCGGAAGATGAGAAATCTAAGTCTAAAATAATATGGGTTTCCGCAACCTGGTGTTCGCCAGTGGAATGCGAAAGTTGGAAAGCGGAGGGAATCTTGCGGAATATGGGTTTTCGCAACCTGGAGTTCTCCCTGCAGAATGAGGAAGACAGAAGGAAGAAAGTGGAAATTGTGGAAGTTGTTTAAACAAATTTTGAAAACCTGGGATCCGCAATCTGCATCTGATCTAAGATCGACGATCGGGAAATGGTGCACAAGAAATCGACAGTGTGGAAGGATTTTGTGGAAAAGGATGTGCGGAAACAGGTGTTTGTTAAGTCCTATTTTAGATTAATGGTTAGTAGAGAGGCCACCCGAAATCGACGGTGCAGAAGGAGTTTGTGGAAAAGGATGTGCAAAAGAAGGTGTTTGTTAAGTCCTATTTGAGATCAATGGCCAATAGAGAGGCTGCACGAAATCGACGGCACAAAAGAAGTCCTACAGAAAGAAGCCTGTAAAACCATAACTGCGAAAACTATGATTTGCCGAAAAAAGGAGAATTACGAAGATGCGTTATAGAAACTTATGATTACACATCGATTGGACTCCTTGTTTGTCATAAGGCATTGAACAATTTTAATCAGTTATGAAGATGAACAGTCATGAATACGAACAAATGAAGGGTTTAAACATTGATATGTATAAGAGGATGCAGGTGAAGAGCTATAGGAGTGTTCTCTGGAGACAGAGAGATGGTGCATGGACCATCGTAAAAGTGGGGATTGCGGAATGAAAGAGGACTATGTGTTCTTTCAACAATATCCAGAACAAAGACAATGAGAGTAACCAAGGTGCATGAACGAATCCAGAAGTAGATCATAATAGAGTTGGTATGCATTGTTATATATGTTTTTCTCCATATTGTAATGAACATGTTTGAATCTAAGGAACAAGGGTGGCAGGGTGGTGCCAGAAAAAAACATGTTGTCTTCTTTGTACAAGTTGGAGCCTGTACAAGTGGAAGTTGGTGCTTCCACTCAATAGTAGTTGGAGAATGTTATTTTAGTGGGTGCTATAAATAAATGAGGGTTGGTGCTCTCCACAAGAAGGAATTTGTAAATAGAGGTTGCAACCTCATTTGAGTAGGTGCTCAAATAAAGATGAATATTTGTCTGTCTCTATCATGTGTGTGTGATTGATGATTACCATTCCTTCTGTTATACTTGCTGCATTATCATAATTGTAAATATGTAATCAGTAAGAATGTTTTAAATATTGAAAATGGTTTAAGCTTTAGAAATAACCGATTCATCGCCCTTTCAGTTATTTAAATAATTTCAACAAGTAAAGTCTCTAAATTTTTAATTTTGAAGTATAGTTATACAAGATTAACATTAAGTGTATTAATTTGTTAGTGTATTTGTAAAAAATGTTAAGTGTATTTGTATAAAACTAACATTTCTAAATGTATTTATACTAATTTAACATTTCTAGTCTAGCAAGCAAGTTGTGCATGTATACGGGCAGCTAGAACACTATAATCAGTTGCAATGGATTTTTTAATGGATCAACCAACAACCTCATTAAAATGAATGCATTACATTCATAGTTATATGTTTTAAAAAAATGGTTATATTTGTAACATACAAATGAATTCATTATGTTCATAATGTTTATATTAGTAGTATAGAAAAGTCTGCTTTACATTTACAATTTTAATATTTTTTATAACATAATTATATCATAAGTTACAAGTTTTTTTCTTTTCAACATGTTTAGTTTTGATTATGGTTGATAAAATTTTGGACAACAAGTATCCGTTATATTAGAAAAGTATGTTGAGAAATAACATTTATTAGGCATTCACAATGTTTGTGTTTTAAGTAGCAACGTTAGCATCTAGATGTCAACACATGTGTAAGATATAGATGTGGTAGTGAATTTATTACTAGGGTTATTCCGTGTGGACATTGTAATTTAAGTCCTTGTCAATGTGTATGGAGTAGAAGTAGAATTTGCAAAGTGCCAGATAATCTAGATTTAACCTTAGTTGATGGAAATGAATGGCTTCTAAAATCACTTTTAGATTGTGATGTTATGTTTTTTTGGAAGTAGTGGTTATGATGTAATTTTTTTAAAAATTCCGTAGCTTTATTGAAACAATAGAAGGTGTAGTCAACTCGATGAAATTTTATTAGTCGATTGCTGCTCAAACCCATAAATATATGGGGGGCGACCTAGTTCCTAAAGAGTTTCCTATGATATTTCTCATTTGTATTGCTTATGGAGCATGAGTAAAATTTGATTAGTGCTTGGGTAGGGCAAACCACATTTAATTTCCATTGTTAGAAAGGAATGACTCTTGAAATCACCTTTGGATGGTGTTATGTTTTTTAAAAAGTAATGGTTTTGATGTATTGTTTCTAAAATTGTCTTTATTGATAGAAAAGAGGCACAAGGTAATCAATAACATTTTATTGATTGGATTGTTTCCCTAACCAATAAATATATGGAGAGACTTGGTTCCTATAGAGTATCCAACTAGTTGATTTTCTCTCTTTCAAAGGCACACGAACATTATCCTACACATTGATTACATAATAAAATGTAGTAAACAAAGATTAAAATTTAGTTAATTGGTAGGGAATTGGTTTAATTGGAGGAAACCAAAGTGCATTGAGATCCCAATGCTTTATTTATCTCCACTTCTTAGTCCTTGAGCTTATGTTTTTTTTCCGGTGTCTTCAACATGGCCACTCCCCCCTTTCTAAATATTCATCTCCTAGTCTTTGAAGCAAGGTATCTATTAGATCCATCTCATGCTAGGCAAGGAAAGTTCCTATAATGTTTCATTCTTTGGCCTCCTTGTAGATGTGAAATCCAGATTTTGAACATCGTATCTTCTATGTTTAACACTTTTTCAATGCATTCTAACCTTTTTTGGGAGTCCCCTTATTCTTACTCAAGATGAGGGTATAAATCCCATCCTATTGGAATTGTTTACTCTCTAGAGTCATTGTAGAGGGATCAATGCTTTTCTAAGTTGGGATTTCTCTATCCTTATTATGTGAGAAGAAGGGCGAGGAGTTTTGATTCCAATCCAGGGGAGATTTCATTTAATGGTAGAGCTGTAAATTGCAATTTTTTTGTTTGGCTTGAATATGATCTTGCATTATTAGTAGTATAAGGACTAGCATGGGGTTGAATTTGTGTGTTTGAACTTATCAAAGTTTTCTAAAATTCTTCTCCTTTTTAGTGTATGCTAAGAGGATTTTTTCTTGGAAAATTTATGTTGAAGTGCTCATATTTGTGGCAACCATTGCATTTGAATTAAACATGTTCATAATCCAATGGTTACTCATAGATCCAATTGCCAATATACAACTCTAATAGCTTGGGGAAGCCTTCAAGATTAACTTTAACATAATGTGAGCACATGTAGACATTGTGGATTTTGGTTTAATTGTTTTTAAAATTCTCCCTATGATGTTGTCTATTGCCTTAATGGTTTAATTTCCTAGAGGTTTAATGGGAGATAGGGGACTTTGACCTACATTGGAAGACCTAGTGTTCCAAATTTGATCAAATTCTACACAATGACTTACAACTTAGTGGCCTTATAGAATGAAGCAAGAATTATGCATTCAACCATTTATTCATACAAAACAATACAAAACTACATCAAGGAATGGGTCAATGCTCTATATATTAATGGTCAAATTAGATGTCTACAATTATAATAAGGAAATCTTGGTTGTCTCACTATTAATTCTTCTATATTATGACTTAGATATGTCTAACCGACTTAATTGGATAACCAAAATCTACTCTCTTTCATACTATTAACTTTTATGGTTGAATCTTCAACGTTATCTCAGGCTCTTCATCTAAATATTTGACTCTTGAACTTCATCTTTTGCTCTGAACTATCATCTTCCTTCAACCTGTTGCTTTTTGGTTGCATCATTCTGTTGTTGCACTCACCCTATGCACTCATCTTTGCACTATTCCACATGTGCTTCTTGTTGACCATCTATTGGGTACTTCTATGCTTTATCAATGTCATTCTCCTTACTGACATCATCATTAATGCATTCCATCCCCACTTGCGTGCTTTCTTTGTTTGTGAACTTATGTGCTACATCATCTGATATATGTAGCTAAATTATCAAGTCAAATTCTCACTTGAATTATCTCATCCCATAACAAGAATACCTTGCATATTAAAATATCACCATCATTAATTCAATTAAAAATCTAAATGTATGCCATCAACTTATTTCATAATATTTACATATTTCCGAGCTTCCTTTTACTATAAAGATAAATATAATATTTATGATTACAACATGGGAAATATCTAAATCCTAAAATTTAAAAATCTAAAAATGATAAACAAGTTAATAATACAAACTCTCTACTTTAATTTTTTGAAAAATCATTTACATTGAAAATCCTTTTCATTTTATCCCTTGTAGACCAATCCCATCTCTTCTTATCATAAGTTGATCATATTATCATGTTTGTCACCGGAGGCACACCATTAATCTTATGACACATTCTAAATGGATGTTAGTTTTAATAGGTGAGGTAGTTGTTTGGTTTCATGTTCATTTATGAAATAAAAAACTACCTAGTTCATTGCTCAATCCTTCAAATTTTCACTTATTTGATTCAAATACACTTCAACCATTTCTAATTCTCCTTAGTGGTTAAATTTCACAATGATGATTTCCTCATCATATTATATTATGAATTCAAACCAAAGAGAAAATCAAGAATAGTGATGATGTAGGGATATCCAATACATTTTCAATGGTATATCATATGTCATGTTTTGACCCATGGTTGTTGAGAACAAACTCACACGTTTGAGGGTAGTTTCTAGGTAGCAATTTGGTGGTAGAGGTTTGTGGTTTGAAATTATTGATGGGAACTAGAACAAACTAGAGTTTTCATGATGTAGTTCACCTCAATATTTTCAATGAAGCCTATTTTCCTCATTCTAGCATCAAATGACCTTTCCAATTTTTTGATTTGGTTTCAAGGGTGTGTTTGAGGCAAGTCGCATGACAAAGTTCCAAGGTATTTGAATTAGTATTTGGCAGCCTCATATCGGATTTATGAGAATCAAAGTACTCATTGAGACCTTTTTGACAATATTTCATTTCCCTCAATTAAGCACCACATTACTTAGTGGAAACCTTCACAAAATTAGGTCCCTAGCGGGCCCCATTGATAAATCAGCATTCAGTGTTAGTTCTTCCTAGCCAAAATTGAAGCTTGGTTGGAAATGGATCAGATCGTTAGTTGTGTAGTTGATGAGGGCTCATTAAGACCTTTCCAACAACATGTTCCATGCACCATTCTTGATCTATCTTGTTTGGATTTGTCTTCAAACTCTCTTGAAAACCCACACTAAAAGGTCAAAGCCTAACGCACAAACAAAGAAAAAGTAATAAAATTGAATAATTAAAAAATAAAACAAAAGATTGAAAAGAGAGAAAAGTAGAGGAAAAGCATGGGCATGCCACACACCCTCTCATCTAAGACAAAAAAGGTGGAAAAATAGGGAAAAGGGAAGAATTACAAATTCTCCTGCATCCTCTCTCTCCAAGGATTCTTTTTCCAAAACATTAGTTGAATTATTAGCATATATTATAGTGTGAAGAATGGCCATACAAGTAATTCATGTGTATTCCTCCATTGCTTTGTTTAAAATTAGAATCTTGTAGTTTCAGTTTTCTTTCATGGCTTGGTTTGCCTCCATGAATGAGGAATTCAATTCAATTTATGTAGGTTATTCATTTTATTTGTTGGGTTATGGTGTTTAGAAATTTTATGATGATTGAAAGAAGGAGGAAGTTTGAACCCATGATCTCCCATCCATCCTTTGCCTTTTCCTGTAGGCCATACAATCCTCTATCCTATCCATATGAATTTCCCTTTAGACCTCTTTCCAAACTTATACAACTCCAATCCCTTCTCCACATGAACCATAGCTCCTTTTCCATTGCTGTGTGGTCTCTTTCACCTCCCCCATACTGCTAGTATATTTCCCTCTATCATAAACTCCTTCCCCACTATTCTAAGCCTTACTAAATCCTATCATAAGCCCACAAGATGAACCTAAGCCCCCTTTCCTTACACCTCTAGTTCCCTCCTTTTCCAATTTGTTTTTGGCCCCTAACTTGCTCCAATACCTCCCCTCATTCATAGCACACCCATATCCAACAAGGTACATCTTTGAGTAGTGGTTCCCTCTCCCTTTATACATTGTAAAACACCACCCTCCATTGTCTTGCCATTGCCACCATAACCAAGGGAAATGGGATCCATTCGTTCCAACAATGTGCTCCCATGAGAGGTAATATTTGGCTCAACCATCAAACTATACACACAAGATTGGTAGCAAGGCATCCAACCATGACCGTGGAGACAATGTTTCCCCACTAAGTTATTTTCCTTGCCCAATATGGCCCAAATTAAAAAAATTCAAACTTTGTATTAAAGATTATGTTATATATGATTTCAAATTCTATTAAAGAAAACCAAAGGGTTGAACTATACATATGGGTTATATATATAAGTTCAAAACAAAGAAAATTAAAAAATGTTTTATTTATTTGTTATAGTTTGGTTGGTATAAATATTTTGTTGATGGTATATATGGTAATATATATAGTTTATTATATATATTATTAGATATACTGAATTATACATATTTCTATATATAATTAAGTAAATATGGAAATTTATTATTATTATTTCTATTCATTAAAACAAACAAAACAAACAAACAAACAAACAACAAACAAACGTATTTCTATTCATTTAAGATTAGAAAATACAATCTTTGTTAGAATATTATAAACCCAATCCATAATTGGGATACAATAATTAATCATTTCTGGTTAATTTCCTATATTCTAGACTAGGTAGTTGGCCTCCACTTGCACCACTTGGTCAATACTTGACATATTTACCCCAGGAGTAGCTTTATACAGATTCTAGTCATATTCTGCCAACTTTATTGATTTCCCAGATTAGAAATTGTGCCTTCCTACGAATTCTGCCTTTAGACTGTTTTATTCCTGCTTTTCAGTGGATAAGGTAAAGCTAGTCAACTGCTGTCTTTTGTGGCCAACTCATCCTCCATGATTTTATCTCCAGATTCCATGATTAGCAAGATTTTCCATCACTCACTCATTCTTTATTGAATTCCTAAGCTCCTTGACTGATTTGGAAAGTTCTTTAGTCACCTATGGGGGTTTATCATATTTGGTAAGCCTGCTTTATGAGCTAGCATGAGTTGTCTCTTAAGCAACTCGATTTTACCTCTCAAGTATGTATTAATTATGTACACTATGTTGATAAATATATATGGAATATTTCTCCATCATTCTTCACTTCTCTTGTGTTCAGTCTCATTATTACTCTCTCTATTTTTCTTGTACATGCTTGTGAGAAATATCTTGTAGCTAGATCTTTATCTTGTATTTCCACATGGTGTCAGATATTCAATTTCTACATGGTATCAGATCTCTCGGGTTATAAATATCTTCAATCTATCAAATTTTAAGGGGCACATCAAGCATCCAGTCCTTCTATGAAAGAAGAGCTTGAATTAAGCTTACAAGTATTTCTTCTAGTTTATTTTGTGCAGATTGTAGCGAGTATCTCAAGAAGTGCAACAACAACTAAGCATGGAATCCTATTCAACTATGATCTTGACTCCCTTCAACTATCATGAATGGAATTCCAATGTTGGCATTCTGTTGCGTAGTAAGGGGCTCTATAGAATTTCTATGGCTTTAGAAAATGAGCCAAATGCCGCTGTTGAGAAATATAAGTGGCATAATCGAATGGATGAAGCCTATGGGTTGCTCTGTCTCTGTATTTATCCTGATATTCCTTTTCATATTGATGGTTTGACCAATCTAAAAAAATTATGGACCAAACTTGAGTCTCTCTTTGGAGTACAAGATGAGATAAGATCACATCAATTGGATGAGTTAATCTCATTGAGTCCAAGCCGTTTCGAATCCATTGAAGGGTTCTTCACCAAATTCAAGTCACTTGCTCTTATGCTCAAGAAATGTGGGATTCATAAGAAGGAATATCGATTGATTCTTTCTATCCTTTCCAAATTGGGTCATGAATACTCAGTTTTTGTTTCAACTTTTCATGCTACTAGGCTTGCTATTTCGAATTGGAAAATGCCTTCCTTGAGTACATTATTTGAATCACTTGCAAAAGAGTAAGACAAATTGATTCATATGGGGAATATTAAAATATACAAAGGAAAATATCATTCTCTTATAGTTCAAGTAAGTAAGAATGCAAAGTCAAAATAAAAACAAATAGTGAAAGAGAAGAATCCAAAGTCAGATGATGAAGATGAAGGTTCAAAACCTACTGATCAAGGTTTGAATTTCATGAAGAAAGTCAAGAAGAAATGGATCTAATCCAAGTGTTATTATTGCAACAATGGATTTCATCATGAAAATAAATGTTTCAAGAAGAATATGAGCATCATGTCCAAGTTTCTTGAGAAGCATAAAATTGAAGTACCCGATGAACTAGAGAAGCCTGCTGAATCTTTAGAACTTTGTCATAGTGCGTAGTCCCAAGGTAATATAAACTATACCTTGAGTTCTAGAGTCAAATACTTTTCTAAATTATCTGATATCGATTCATTTTCTGATATATTAGAATTATAAATCTCAGTGTTTTCCTTGGATAAAATATCTACCAGTCCACAAATCCAGCTCCCAATACTTGTGCTTTTTTACTAGATCCTGACTTGTCATTATCCAAATCTTTCTCTTTCCATTCAAATGATTATGAATCTGATTTAGAATTAATTTTGAAGGGTAATATGCATTTTATTAAATCATCCATACCATTTACCTATCCTTCGAATACTCCTAATACTATACAAACCCCAAGTTCACTAGTTGATTCCTTATTGGATTCCTATGAAGTGTTACTTTCTTTTTTCTTTTTTCTTTTTTCTATTGGTTCCAAGTCTTGTCTATTTTTCACTAGTTGGTTATCCATGGAATTAGTCATCTTTGGAATTATATTACACATGTTTGAATATTATCTAAACATCTATGGTTCATATCTCAAGTCCATATACCATTCAGATTTACTCATCCACCAGTCTTATCCAGTTGGTCAAACTTTTCCTACTGTAGCTCTGTATACTCATAAAGACACTATACCTTTGGTATTTGATGCTCCATATGATAATAATCCTGATATTTCAGAGTCTCTTCAACTTCATTTCAGAATTGAGAAGGTGCTAAAACAATTTGAAAGGAAGATATATGGTCCATTTCACCATTTTGTAGCTATACAAGGAACAAATTGTATTGAATTTTTTACTTTGCACATATCTCTTTTCCTTTATTGATTATGTTTTTAGCTCATAATATATTTGTAGAAAGAAGCATTCAAAAATTCTCCTCAATCATCAGGTGATAAGATACAAGGATCCTCTCCACTTGTTTTTTGCAGATACTACACTCTAACACATGATCAGAGAGTTCACAACTTCTTCATCAAATTCTTCCACAAGAAGAAGTTCAATCAGCCACTCCAAGTGAAGAAAAAGACATAATTAAGACATGTTTTTCATATTGTTCCTTGTCATTTTTGAGGGGGGATTTTCCCCATGTTGTTTTTCCTCTTTCCTCAGTTTTCTGGAAAAAAAGAATTGTAAAGGTTGATCATAGGCTTGTTGCTGGGCCCTATATACATCTATATTTATGATTATTTCAGATATCCCATCATAAAGTTAGATTTAAAGGGGGGGGGGGGGGGTTATAATAGTATAAANAATTTCTTATATTCTAGACTAGGTAGTTGGCCTCCAATTGCACCACTTGGTCAATACTTTCCATATTTAACCCAAGAGCTCCTTTATATTGATTCTGGTTATATTCTTCCAACTTTATGGACTTCCCAAATTAGAAATAGTTCATTCCTTCCAATTCCACCTTTATATTGTTTTATTCCCGCTTTTCAGTGGATAAGGTAAAGCTAGTCAACTATGAAACTGCTATATTTTGTGGCCAACTCATCCTCCATGATTTTCTCTCTAGATTCCATGATTAACAATATTTTCCATCACTCATCATCACTCACTCATGATTTAGTCAATTCGTGATCTCCTTGACTGATTTGGAAAGTGCTTTAGTCACCTATGGGGGTTTATCATATTTAGTAATCCTGCTTTATGAGCTAGCATGAGTTGTTTCCTAAGCAACTCGATTTTACCTCTCAATGATGTATTATTTATGTACATTATGTTGATCAATAATACATGTAAAGATATATGGAATATTTGTCCATCATTCTTCACTTCTCTTGTGTCCAGTCTCATTATTCCTCTCTCTATTTTTCTTGTGCATGATTGTGAGAAATATCTTGTAGATAGATATTTATCCTGCATTTCCACATGGCATCAGAGCTTCAATTTCTACAATATTCAGTATCCTTTGGCATAAGTTCAAAAAAATTCCCATCATGAGAGGTATTAAGCAATTCTAAGAAACAAAATACAAGAGAGTATACTTTTAACCGATTCTAGAAGGTCCATCATTATGATATTTATCCATCTAATATTGAACACTGAAATTTATTATAAGAAATATAAGAGGCTAATAAATTTATCCCCTGGAATTATTCCAACCTAAAATAGCTTGTGTGTAGCTCTAGACACTATTTTGACAGATTATCTGCACTATATTGAGCTCGCAAAAAATATGCTAGAAATGCATCCGAGGAATAAGTTCATTGACATTCTTTAACTTATCCACCAGTGGAACAAGTCTATATTCCTTACCTCTGTTGTGCCTAACATGAAATTGATAACTAGACTCGAGTCACCAAACACCTGTAAATATTGAATATCACACCTGACCACTTGTATAAGAAGGAAATACATGCCCTTGAACTCCACCAAGTTGTTTGTGCTTGGCCCCAAACTCCCTCTACTCTGAAACCACTGCTCCTTTGACAAATACAATACAAATTCATAGCCACTATTATGTTTTTTCTCTTGAATGGTCCCATCAAATAAATAACAAGGTATTCTCTCATCCACTTCTAGGGCCTCCAACAATCTCCCTGCTTGAGGAGTTGAAGAGAACTTATAAAAGTGAAATATGGAAAGGTCCTAAGAATCCACCTAAAAAAATGTCAAGTGTATCCTTTGAAAATGGCCCACATTCTATCTATCCATAAACCCCAAGATACAATCAAAGGAAGCGATATGAAAGGTTTAATAATATGCTCCTAAAAGAACTTCCTAAACCAATCGTCTAATGTTTTCCTTTTCCACAAATATGGGTGCTTTAGCACCCTACCAATCTCACAACAGACCCCTTTTGCAAAGGCACATTCCATAAATAAATGGATCGTCAATTCCTCTCTTTCTTTACACAAAGAGAAGATACTCGACCCTTGAAAGTTGAATCTCTGTATCCTATCCCAATTGAGGACTTTGTTTTCCAAAACAAACTAGAAGTGTAACCCAGTCTTCAGAGTTTCCTTGAGTTTCCAAAGTTTGTTCCGCCACCATTTTGGTTCCCTCTAGTATAAGGGTAAAACTGAACTATACCCCAACTTGGCCAAATATTATCCTCCCTCCACGTTGAATATCCATTTTAGCTTGTTCATCTCTCCAGATAAATGAATATGGGCATGAGTAAGCTTACCACAATAAGAATCCCAGGGTCCTTTCCATTCCTTAGGTAGATCCAAATCTTCTGTAGACATCCACATTTTCATCCAAATAGAATTCCCCTCTACCTTTTCTACTATGTATAGAGTTTCCCTCCCAATCGATTGAAAATACCTGATGAAATCCATTAGAAGAAGACCTCCTAAGTGACACCCCATTATAGCATCAAAACCAACATGAACCAATTTTCTATTTCCTATTTCCAATGCTAGAAAATGATCTAGAACAACAAACACATTAGAGAGAGATCTCCAGTGTTTTGATGCCATGGGAATCTTTTTTACCCTTCTTCTTACCCAGTCTATTATAAAGTTTGGTGCTATGTATTTGGAAATCAAGACATCCTGACAAAAACTGTCCTTTATGAGAAATGACCATAGAGATCTAACATCAAGTAATTTATTGAAAAGGAAAATGTTTTTCTTCCCCCAACCCTCTAAGCTGATAGGGGATTCCAGCGCTTTCGAACTCACCGGATGGAAGCCCAAAAAATCCTTAATGTTCTGCCAAAGAAATTTAAAATACACTTTCCTAATAGTATTCAATGTTGCGATAGGAATGGATGCCATACAATGCTACTACATATGTATAATTTCAAGTATAGACTTAATTAGAACCAATCTCCCTCCTCTAGACAACCATTTGTTGCACCATAAAGTGATTATGGATTCCAATTTTTCTATGAAACACAACCAATCTCTTTTACCATACCTGTTGGGATTTAGTAGGAATCCAAGATATGGAATTCCTTCCTTCATATATTTGATTTCAAAAGGGGAAAAACCCCTCCAAAAAACTTCCTCCACCATTTTAATGTCCAGGATATAAAGAGCAGACTTTCCCGCATTGATCTCTATACCTGAATCTCAACAAAAAATACCCAAATTATCTTTTAGACTACGAAATTCTACCATATATTGAGCACATAATAGAAAGATTCCGTCAAGAAACATTAGATGAGTTAAATTATGTCTACCATTGAAGGATACCCATGCAATCCTGTTTTTGAATCTCTCATGATTAAAAATTATACTCATTCCTTCAACAACCAACAAGAACAAGTAAGGAGAGAGAAGGCATCCTTGTCTTAGTCTACGCCTATATTTGAATGAGAAAGATCCTAACCCATTGATAAAAAATGCAAAGAGTGGAGTGGTCACACACCTCAAGATCTAGTTCGTCATATCCTTGCCAAAACCTATCCGAAGAAGAAATGATCTAATAAATAGCTAAGAGACTTTGTAATAAGTCTTTGATAAGTCCAACTTTATGGCTTCCACCTTCAAGTTGTGAGACATAGAAAATGAAATCCTTATTCAGTCAACCCTACTGCTTCATGAATTAATCCACCCTTTAAAAAACCAAATTGTTACTTGGATATGTATCATGAAATATGTGGCTTTATGTATATAGCTATACTTTTGGATATAATCTTGTAAACCCCATTGTAGAGGGAAATAGGTCTATAATACTCAAAAGAAGCAGGTCGATCTTTCTTAGGAATCAAGGATAAAAAGGTGGGATTTATCGACCCCAGAACGATACCAGAGATGAACAGATTCAACCACTTTTAATAAGTCACCCCCACCAGGTCAAAAAAGTCCATGAATAATTGTGGAGGTCAACCATTGGTCCCTTGACTCTTGTATCTCTTGAAGGATTTCATAACAGCTAACAATTTGGTCTTCAATAGTGTCTGGTATAATTCTAGATTGTCCCCAAGCTCCAACATAAGAGGAAACTTGTCTATCACCTGAAGAATTCCTCTTATGTATGTAAAACTAGGATCTAAGTAAAGAAGATTTAAACAGTCCACCGCTTTCTCTGACAAATTTTTGAATCCCATGACTACCTGACTTGCTAAGTCTTGCACCTCCCATATGGTATTAGAATCATACCTATGATACACATAGTTATAGAAGTACTTTGTGTTTTGGTCCCCTGCATTCACCCAAAGGGCTCGACTCTTCAACCTCCATTCCACTTCAATTTCCTTGAAGAACTTATCTTTCTCACTCTCACAAGAAATCACCTCTGTCTCACCACCTTTGAGGTAAATATGAACAAAGAGTTTGAATACAAAAATTCCAATCGCCTCTCGATCCCCAAGATCATCACTTCCCTAGCCCTTTGATGTTCCTGCTTCTACTTGACCACCACCTCTTTTAATCTTCGTAGATTCTATGCCAATTGGATACAAACATTTTTTCTCTTCAAGCTCTACAATGTACCTCCAATTTTGAATAACTAGAGACTGGAATTTCAGATCCACAACCCAACTTGAGTTATACTTAGATGGAGAACCCAGTTTAAAATCCGGATAACCAATATCTAATAACATAGGTAAATGATATGAGAATAGCCTAGGTCCTACCTAAGACCCAAATAATCCCAAAGTAAGAGCATGATTTTTATTAATTAAAAAATGATCCAAACATTTAGTAATACCTTGAACTTAGTGTGCTTGCTGCTTTAGGTGGGATTGATTGTTGTTGGCTTGATGTCCATCCAATTGTTTTCCTTGAACAAGTATTTGAGTATGGGAACTAGAGGGTCCTCCCTCATGGGCCCGCCCCAGATTTCTTCTAATGATAGAATCAAGTCCAGGTCCCCACTCGCGATGAGGTTTTTCTCTCTAAACATTATTTGGCCAGCAACAATGTCCAAAATTCCAACCTATTCTCGTACGACACATACATGTTTAGAATAAAAAACTCCCTATTCAATTCCTAGCTAAAGCGTTTAGTTCCTAGAATTGAACTAGTATAAAAAGAATTCTCAAAGTGAATTATTTTTTTAAATCCTATCACAAAGGCTCCAGAATTTCTATAGGATCCAACGTCGAAAATGACATATGAGGCATAATTTTCTCCAGTTTATTGATCACTTCCTTCCTTTGCATCATCGTTTCTAGCAATTACCAAGTTTCTAGTTTAGCCACTTCCACCAATCAGTTGAGGGCTCTAATTTTGATTTCCCTCCTAATCCCTTGTACATTTATGGAATACAACTTCATTTGGTAACACCTGAAGGGGTGTTTCCTTGCTCGAAGAACCCCAGTGATGCTTAATTTTCATCCTTAAGATATTTGTCTTTTTTATTTTTCTCTTTCATGGAACATGTGATATTTTCACCCCACCTTTCCCAAAATAGTGCAAGGGGGCTCTTCCATACTCAAATCGCCTAACTGCATAATTCATTTTGAACGAGATCATAAAAATTAAGGTATGTGAGAGCTATCTATAGAGAAAAAACTACCACATTTCGAGGATAGAGTTTCCTTAGACTGCACCCCATGAGAAAAATCACTATCCAGGCCAATAACCAAATTCTTGTTATGATTTGTGTCCGAAGGTGTTTCTTCTTCACTGGTATGAACAATCCTTGTTGTCATTGCATCCTTTTTCAATGATAACTGCACCTTCAAATATTGAAACTCCAGACTCTGATTTCTTCCCCACTTTTCCTTGTTGGATCCACAACCATTCCAAATCACTGCCACTTGGTCTATCGAAATGTTTGACGTCCCTATACCCTCCACCATCTCTTTAAATGATGGAGCCTTCTCTTCTGGTTCAGGAGCATTCATAAAAAAAATAATATCTTAAGGAACATCATCCTCGTGCACACCTTTTACTATCTCCTTTTTCCTCTCTTCATACATAACACCCAATTCATCCAAATAATGGGAAAACATTTCATCTTCGAACAGTGAATCCTTCCTCTTCCAATTTTCTTTTGAAAACCTTCTGCCAAAAAAATTACGTATGAGAATCTTACCTGTGTAGCATGGTATCTCCATGACTGTAATTTCCTTCCCCACCACCAACTCAATACGAAATCCCCTCGATGAAAGAATTTTTTTTTCCTTCTGGATGATTATGCTTTTGTCTTCTTAACATCAACTTCCAATTCTTCCAAAACCAAACCTCTTCCAATAAAAATCCCACTCCAAGGATCTGAATCATTTGTTGACATAACATGGTAATTATTTTGATTTTCCTTCAACCAAGACTCCTTACTAATTATCAAGGGAGAAATGTACTTCTGAGTGTAAGGAGTCATCATAACTTACTTAGGGCGATTTCTGATTTGCATGCACCGGCATCTAGCTAAAATTAGTTTCCGTATCCTCCACTTCTTCCAAAACCAAACCTCTTCTGATAAAAATCCCACTCCAAGGATCTGAATCATTTGTTGACATAACATGGTAATTATTTTGATTTTCCTTCAACCAAGACTCCTTACTAATTATCAAGGGAGAAATTTACTCTGAGTGTAAGGAGTCATCATAACTTACTTAGGGCGATTTCTGATTTGCATGCACTGGCATCTAGCTAAAATTAGTTTCCGTATCCTCCAATTCTTCCAAAACCAAACCTCTTCCGATAAAAATCCCACTCCAAGGATCTGAATCATTTGTTGACATAACATGGTAATTATTTTGATTTTCCTTCAACCAAGACTCCTTACTAATTATCAAGGGAGAAATGTACTCTGAGTGTAAGCAGTCATCATAACTTACTTAGGGCGATTTCTGATTTGCATGCACTGGCATCTAGCTAAAATTAGTTTCCGTATCCTCCACTGCCAGGTGCTGTGGTTGAGGTGAAACTGTTTGGTGATCACCTACCCGAATCATTAGTCAATCATTCTAGGAAGAAGGTGGTGCTATACCTTTACCCTAGCCACACTGATTAAGAGGGTTCGCTATAAGCTCCGAAGATGAGATCATCACAAGCTTTGGAAAGGAGCCAAAACATGCAAATATACTGTCATATGACAACAACCCTTGATTACATGGAACATGATCAACCCCCTAACCATCCACTACATCACACACATCCCGATGAACATATGACCCATTTTCGTCATTGAATAGCTTGTAACCATATTTTATTTCATTCGTTGAACAAAAAATTCTTGAATCTTGCCATGAATGCTTCGAGTATTCCACCAATTGTCCACAAAAATATTTCATGGAAAGAAAACTTAGAGTTCCCAAGAGTAAGGAAAACCCTAGTCTACAGAGCCCAAACCCTAGTGGCCACCATCATCTAAAAAAAATCACCAATCAGGATCCGTCTCACTCCATTGAAAATTAAAAAATATTTTCCCAAATTATTTTATATAAATATAAAATTTATATTATGAAAAATCAATATATTTATATCATTTAAAAAATATACCCTCCAAAGGACAATGATTAAGCATATCACAACTTTTGTCATATTTAGGTGGAATTTTGCTTAAAAAGAGTCTTGATGACTATGTCGAAGTGTATATTATAAACACAATAGTATTAAATAGAAAATATGCTTAGATTCTCAATGGCACTCTTATAAGTGATTAGGTCCCCTTATTCGACCTTGAAGCCCATGCCAACATTGGGATTAAATGGAGGCATTTGGAGAGCATATTTACCAAATGGAAAGGGATCCATTTGATCTACAATCCAATGGGAATTTAGCACCTACCAATTTCATAAATCAATTCATATTTTGAGTTAATTCCTCGTGACAACACCTTTATGGGACCTTTCCAAGGCCAAATATAGTTCAATATGAGCCCGATTTACACCAAAATAAATGCATTGTAATGCATATGGTCATCAAATCTTTGTAAAAACATTTAAAATTGTATTTAGATCTATTAGGTGTGATCGAGTAGTTGGATCAATTTATGAGCCCAAGGGCCTTTTACCCAAATTGAGTCTAGTTTGAGGCCATCATTCATGAGGTGTTGGTGCGACATTATAAGTAGCGAGGGGGGTTAAATTTCATATTTGGATGATTTTTGAGCAATACATATCCATGGGATTTACAAGTTTTTCTAGAACTCTTTTTCCTTAAGAGCAAAGTTGGTATCCATGCAACCATAAGGCCTCATTTCTAGCCAATTTGAAAACCACATATGCTATTTAAGCATGAAATGTCACATCAACTTATAGTAGCAAACACATGATAGAAAGGGATAATCCATTGAATGCACACATTTTCCAAAGGATTTTCTCAAAGCTTCTTTTTCTTTGACGTGTACAGGGATGGAATTTGACGGGTAAATGCCCATCATGGGTTAATTTAACCGTCAAATACATCTAAGATTTTACCGAGACCATCAAAATCTAGCTTAGAATAAAGAAAATGTTTCAGATTTTGATTGTTACCGTCAATTTTGACGGGTGTCAGCCATTTGAAATTCCAACCCTGGACATGTATCCCTTTCTTAGCTAGTTAATTATGTAATATTCTTTGTGATGCAATTAGATTCTTTTTGAAAAGTCTAAATATATTTTTGGAAACAATACTTTTGATTTATCCAAAAGTGACAAGGGTATTGCAGTCTAAGGTCATGATTTGAAAACCTAATCCTAGCCTCCTCTTTTTTTTATAAATAGGAGGAAGGATTATATAATAGAGATGACTTGTTGAATAAATGATACCCAACCTTTGTTAGTTTTTGTCATGGCTCTTAGTAATTATTACTCTCACGTACTCATTTTTATCTATTAGGATTTCAATCTACCTTGTTTTGGATTGATGGGTTGTGGTAGTATATTACTATGTTAGCTATATCTAAGAGGGATTGGTTAGCTAGGTGTCAATTTGATGTTTCCTTGATTATACCATATTGTTTTTTACATATGGTGCGATATTTTGTGTATATTATTTGGTGGAATTGTGATTATATTGTATAATTGACAATGAGGAGGACTAGGATTCTAGTAGGGAATCCTACAATCCTCCTTGTATTACTAATTGGAGTACTAATGTTTTCTTGCCTCTTTTTTTCTTTCTCTTTTCTCTTTTTCTTTCATTTCTATGGTTGCATTGAAAAAGTAAATTGTCCATTCTTCAGTCATTTTACCCTTTGTGGGAAAACCCTAGGCATTTTCTATTACTTTATTCTTTGCATATTTAATTTCATCATATTTTTACTTGAATTTTCCCAAATATATGCACTACAAATCTTGCTCACCTTGCTGGGAATTTATTTAGTTTCCCTCCCTATTTCTTTATAGTGGTAAGGGACCAAGCAAAAACCTATTTGAGGCACTAATCTAACAGGGAAGCATACAAAATTTCAGGACAATCGTGTAAGACAACCCGTATGTTGAAATAATGTAACTTCGAAGAATATTCTACTTGTACTTTACATTATTATTATTCTTCCTTCGGGAGATGTCACTAATGTAAAATTTCATGTAAAAGTCATGAGGTAAACCCTCCATTGTAAGTTGGGTCAATAATACCCCAAAAAGAATAATATAATTATTATTGTGAGTTCTCCTAGGTAGGTCGACCCTGTTAGTTTGATAGGTTGACCTAGTTAGGGTAAAATGTTAGTTGGAAGATTAGTATAAATAAGGAGGCACCCTCCCTCATTTATACACACACTCTCACTCATGTGTTACGCAAGAGAGAGAAAGAAGGAAGGATAGAGAAGGAGAAGGATAAGTGCCTTTGGTGTTTTGGATCTTATGCTTGGGGTTTGGTCTCTCTCTTATGAGACCTTGGTCTTTGGTCATTGCATTTTGGTAATCTATATTGATGAAGTTTTGCTGGGTTTTTTCTTTTAGGATTTCCCAAGGTAAATGATGTGTACCTTGTAATTGTGTTTCTTTCAATAACCCTCTTTATGCTGTTATTATGAAAATGTATTAAATACTTATCAAATTAAAATTTAAGCTATAACAACATATAAAACTTAACACCTTCCTTATCATTTTTACTTATTTTTGTATTTAATAATATTCATCTGGCACACACTTCCATTCATATTTATATTTCATTTCGAATACTTTTCACCTCACTAAAAATTGATATGAGAAACAAACTTTTTATCCCATCTCATTTAGAAAGTGCGAACCCCAACATGAAACTTGTTGAGCACAAATCCGCTTAATGATTATGATCTCATTTTGTTCTTTGAATTAGTAAACCTACATTGTTACATTGGCACACACACCCAGCCATTTTTATTCATTTTTAATAGTTTTTTTTATCCCATTAACAAAGGATTTAGCATAAATCTTCTTTGTAGATGACGACCCAAAGAAATTCAATCCCATTCTTTTGGGATTTGTAATCTAAGTTTCTTTCATTCTCATTAAAAAATTTGTATGTGTTGTGATAACCCAAGTCGAAGGCAAACGGCACTTAACTCATTGACTAGATGATGGTTGGGTTTTTTGACCATCATATGTGCTATAGTTAATTTTATTTAAGGGAGGGTTAATTGAATTAGATATTTTGTGCTTAACGTTTCATCTTACGCTGCTGCCCTTAAATACCACAACAAAAAAATTATGCCAATACCACACAAAAACTTAAAAAAAAAGCAATGATTCATCCCATCAAAATAACACATTTAGTTTCATCTCTACATATGTGTATATTAGTTATGAGGGTTAATTGAATTAGATATTTTGTGCTTAACGTTTCATCTTATGCTGCTGCCCTTAAATACCACAACAAAAAATTATGCCAATACCACACAAAAACTTAAAAAAAAAGCAATGATTCATCCCATCAAAATAACACATTTACTTTCATCTCTACATATGTGTATATTAGTTATGTATATGTTAAATATATATCTGAAAGTTTGTCGATGAAGTACACTTATGAAATTAAACCATAGTTTAGCCACTCGTATTTTCAATTCATGCATTGTCAACTCTAGAATAATAGGAGTCAAACCTAGGGATCAAGCGCCCCTCAAAAACTTGATTATGTTTGTATCAAAAGAGTAAGTTATTTATTGGTTGTTTTCTAGTCTAAAGGGGTAATTAGCTTAGCCTTAGTTGGAATAGTAATTCGCTTGGGTAATTCTAACTTAACTCCCTCGAGGGAGCTTTAGAACCGTTTCTTTACATAGCCATCCTTCTTCTATGAAGGCATCTTTAGGAGCCCAAAAGTGTTAGTGACATTAAATGTCTAACCCCCCATTTAGGCTACATGGGGCACTCTCTACTTTAGCTAAGTTTCTCCATTTTACTCTTTCTATACATTGTGGCAATTTCACGATGATATATTAAAAGGTGTTAGTCTGATTGCAAGGACCGTGATAACTAAATGGTAGCCTTTACTGCTTTTTATATAGCTAAATTTTATTAAATCTACAAGGTTAATGTGTTAAGTCTTTCATCAATCCACCCAACACATTGCAAATTGGTTTACTTAATCTAAACAAACCCTTATCCTAAATTTATAGTGCTAACAAAATTAATTCCCTACATACAATTTGCAACATAAATGATCCCAAAATCACTAGGAAATTAGAGAGTTAATTTTCTATGTATTTTCTCTATCCCATATACACGTTTTTATCATGGATATAACATCCTATTATAGTTTTGGTTTGTTTTTTCAAGTATGATTGATTTCACCTAGCTCCTTTCTTTGTTTCTTGATTCAGTTTCTAGGTAACTTTGGGATTGATTTCTGCCCCATTTTAGTGCAAACAATATGCTATTTAGCTCTTTTAGTTGGCTGTTCAGAAATTCCATCCATATTAAATGACATTACTATACACTTCCAAGGATGTTTTGAACCCTTTTTCATAACAAAAACAATTATAACATTGCATTAAAAAGGACACAACCAAATTGTACAATTAAGTAATACAAAAGTATGAGTTGGTCTAGGCATGATCACTAGATATTGAAAAATATTAAAAGAGACTATATTTGTCCTAAAGTATTTTCGAGAGAAATATAAGACATTGTTACAAGTATATATCCAATAATATATTCTTAAAACAAAAATAATTTAAATATCATGGGAGTACATTAGTGGAAGGAGTGCTGACTGTAGGCATCTTTTGGATCTCTATGTTAATCAACAAATTTCCCAAAAGAGAATAAATAGACTAGAAAGAGTAATCCACACCTTAATAATGAAGAAAAGAGATGAATACCAATCCTCTTCGAGGGGGGAACCTCTTTATATAACGTAGAAAATACACAAGACAAGGAAAGACAAGATAAGACGGTTCAAATGAAAGGTCTCCTTGATATAAATAGGAGACAAAGAAGTACAATTACCTCTAATGGGTTCAATCCTACATCAATAATATAACAATACTAATATAAAGTTCCCAATTTAGGGTGAATGGCCCACAATTTAGGGAGTAACATGCCCCTCCCCTTTAGAAAAGTGTTGTCCTCAATGCTTGGTTAGTTGTGTATGGTTCTGTATGAACTCATCTTCCTAGGTTGAATCTTATATTGGTAAATTATTCCAATTTAATGATGGTCTTAGTAATAAACCAATTTTGTAGTGGTTTGGTCCTTATTTTAGTGACTTGCTTAGGTTCCAATATGACTTTTCCATTTTCATCAAGATCTGACAAGATAATTTGAATTGGGATATTGTATCCTATTAAATTATTTAATCAAGAAACATGGAAATCTGGGTGTACCCTTGAATATGAAGGGAGCTCCAATTTGTCATCCATACTACCAATCTTCTACAAAATTTTATACGGACCATAGTACTAAGGTGCTAATTTATTTCCCCTATTTAGTTGCTTGAGGGACATCTGTTTGTAATCTTGTATCCTAAAAAATACCCAATCCCCTTCGTTAAAATTCCTTTCACTACGATGTTGATATGCTTGTTGTTTCATCCTATTTTTTGATATAACCAGGTTGTCCTTCAATATCTAGAGAACTTCTTATTGCTGCTCAAGGTGATATTCCACGACTTCAACTTTAGATTTTTGTTTAAAGGGAGATGTGATAGATGGATGTTGGTACTGATAAAGTGCCATAAATGGGGACATTTTGATGACATATGGAAGGAAGTATTGTACCACCATTCTGCCAAAGATAACCATTTCACACATTATGTTTATTGATCAGATGCAAAGCAACGAAGATAACAATCCAAAGATTTTTTCACTATCTCAACTTTCCCATAGAATTTAGGATGATAAGATGAACTTCGAGGCAACTAGGTACCCAAACAAGAAAATAATCTAGTCCAAAATTTTCTAGTGAAAATTGGATCTCTATCACTTACAATAATATCCAGGATTCCATGTAGATTTTGAATTGTTT
The DNA here is from genome assembly GCA_001517045.1 of Pseudotsuga menziesii. Classification (NCBI taxonomy): domain Eukaryota; kingdom Viridiplantae; phylum Streptophyta; class Pinopsida; order Pinales; family Pinaceae; genus Pseudotsuga; species Pseudotsuga menziesii. The sequence goes on from LPNX010544731.1 coordinate 256,734, forward strand.
TCATGAATGCTACAACTATTGTTCTTGCATTAAAAGGGTGGAGAGTGCAAAAAAGTGTGTATACTTGGTGAGTCTATCAACATCCACCATAATAAAATTCTTCCATTCTAACTTGGGAAGATCTGTGATAAAATCCATTGATAATGTATTCTAGTGCTAACAATGTATGTCTAATGGTTGTAAAAGAGTCAGGGTCTTAACTGTTTCAACCTTATTTTGTTGGGAAACCAAACATTCTTCCACAAACGTTTGGAAATCAGATTTAAGACCTTTTGAAATAAATTTCTTCTTGACCCTATAGTAGGTTTTTAGGAATATTGAGTTCCCTACTGTAGGAGAGGTGTGTAATTCTGAAAGGACAATTTTTTTTAGTTAGGATTTCTTACATATATATAAGCAATCCTTATACCATAGTAAATCATTTATCCACACAAAAGTATCTGGTACAACGAGATCCTTTTGTAGATTTTGAATGAGCATCCACACCAATAGGTCATTCTTCCATCCTTCCCTTGGTTCTACTATCCAATTGGGTTGTATAGTAGAAATAACACAAAGTAATGCCTCAACATCCTCATCTTTTCTTGAGAGTGCATCCGCCACCATATTTTGTTTCCCTTTTTTATAGGTGATTTCAAAGTCATATTCCAACATCTTGGTTACCCATTTTTGTTTCTCTTCTGAATATAGTCTCCGTTCCAAGAATGATTTAGGATTATCATGACATGTTTTGACCTTGAAGTTCCTACCTCAGTTAGATAAGGACACCATTTCTTAAGTGAATGTAGTATTTCAAACATTTCCTTATCATTAATGGGTTTATGTAAGTTCTTTCCCTTGATTGGATGATTTTAAAAAGCTAGGGGCATTCCTTCTTGCATTAGAACAACAGCAATGCCATTTCCTCAGGCATCACATTCCACAATAAAGGTTTTTGTGAAGTCTGCTGTGGTTAAGACATGGGATTTTCACATTGCTTATTTAAGTAATTCAAAATCTCGAGTGGCCTCTAGAGTCCAGGCGAATGAATCCTTCTTCAATAATGATGTTAGAGGTGTTTCTATTCTTCCATAGTTTTAAACAAACTTATGCTAGTACTCTGACAAACCTAATAATCCTCTAAGATTATTCAAGGTTTTGGGAATGGTCCAGTCCATCATGGATTTAATTTTGTTAGGGTTCACCTTTACACCTTCATGAGATACAATATGACCCAAATAATCTACCTCCTTCACCCCAAATAAACATTTGGAATGTTTGCATATAATTGTTGATTCTTTAGTAGTTGTAGCACCTTGTCAAAATGTTGAACATGTTATTCCCAAGAATTTATATAGATTAGTATATCATCAAAAAATACTAGCACAAATTTTCTATGGGATTGAAAATGCAATTCATCAAACCTTTAAATGTGGAAGATGAATTCGTAAGTCCAAATGTATGACCATAAATTCACAATGACCTTCATGAGTTTTGAATAATGTTTTGGGGATGTCTTCCTCCTTTATTCTAATCCGATGATACCTTGAAGAAAGATCCAACATTGTGAAGTAAAATTCTCCATGTAGTTCATCTAACAATTCATCAATGACGAGAATGTGAAACTTATCTTTAATGGCGATCTTGTTGAACTCTCTATAATTTAGACACATATGCCATAATCCCTCCTTCTTGTGTACCATTAGCATTGGTGCAGAGTAAAAACTTTGGATAGGAGTAATTATGATATTCTCTAACATTTCTTCAACCATACGCTCAATTTTTCTCTTCTATCCATAGGGGTATGTGTAAGGTCTAATGTTAGGAGGAACACTTCCTGGAATCAAGTGAATAACATGATCGTGATCTCGAGTAGGTGGAAGACCTTTTGGAATATCTTCAAATACCTTGGAATGGTTTTCAACAACGGTTTGGAGATCTAGGGGAATGGGAGGCTTAGATGTTTTAACCTTTAGTGAGTATAATTGTGCAATTACACCTTGATATCCCCTTTTCAACAATTTTGTCATTCCATTAGAGCTTATCACCTTGCATGGTTTCCTTGTGTTATCCATTAGCTCAAATCTTTTCCTTCCTAGGAAATTTCATGAAAAGCTCTTGAAAATTAAAAGTTGTCATTCCCAATGATTGCAACAATTGAACCCCTAAGACAACATCAACACCACCTCTTAGGATATAAATAATTGGACTACTCAATACATATTACCCCATAGTAATATTTATATTATGAAATTTTCCTAAGCAATTGATAGTTCCTCCATATGCAATCATTACTTGAAACTCTGGTGCTGGATATATAAAACAATTGATAACTTTGGCTAATTTATAGTGAATGATATTATGAGTACTACCAAAATCAATCAACACTGTTACCTTTTTTTTAATTTTTGATATATACTTTGATCTTGATAGTTTGAGGAGTGCTAATTCTTTCCAATGCATGACAAGGTATGGTGGGAGTAATCTCTTTGGAATTAATCTCTTCTATTTCTTAATCTTTATATGGTTCATATTCTTTTGCTTTTTCCTCTTCACAATCTATACATAATAGTTTCTTCTCACCACACTTATGTCCATTACTATACTAGTTGTCACAATTAAGGCATAGAACTTTTTCTCTTCTTTCATCCATTGCTGAGGTGTCAACCTTGTAGGTTAAGGTGGGTTGGAATAAGTAACATTATTCTCTCTATAGGTGTTAGAGGTGGTTCTTTTAGTAGCCATCACCATGTTTTTACTTTCAACCTTCCTTGCCAACATTAAATCCTTCTCTAAGGACGTTGGTTCAAAGAGATGCACCTCATGTCGAATATTATTCTTCAAAGTTCAAAGATATCCAACAAATTATGTTTTGGAATATTCTTTACTCTAAGGTTTAACTTCTCAAACTGATTGATGTGCTTTGCAACTGAAAATTTTTGCCTAAGATTTATCAATTGGGTAAATATTGTGTTTCTATTAATATCCCCATGATATGTAATCAATTAATTCATTAATATATACCAAGAGATAATAGAGTCCTTTTTACAGTCACAAATCCATTGGTACCATACAAATTGATGAGCCTCTAATTACAAGGATGAAATAGTTACCTTTTGCAAAGTTGGCACTTGGTGTAGATTAAAAAATTGCTCCATCTGGAATATCCATGTTATTGGTTCAATGCCATAAAAAATTATCATACCAATATTGGGAATGAAATAAATCCTTGGGCTTGGCTTGAAGCTATGATTATGCAGTGGATCATCAAATTTCGGGGACTCGAACCTCTTATTCTCTAACTCTTTTTTAATTTTCTCAATATGTGACTGGAATAAGCCCCTTTTTAATCTTTATCCTCTTCTTGAGTAGATAAATGAGGAAGCTAACTATGTTTTATATCATTCATGAGTTCTTTCAACGCTTTAAGATCTTCTTTACTACCCATCTCATTCGCCATCTTTACTAGATCCTTTTTGCTAGCCATCATCTCGAGGTCCTCTTTACTGGCCATATTTTCTATATTCCTTTCAATTCATTCTTTATATAAACTTTTTTGTTTATAGGTTGAGTAGATGTCACTTACCTTTTACACCATTCATCATAATTTTCACTCAACTTGGTCAAGTTGTGTCTCAATTCTTCATTTTATTCATAAGTCATGGTTGAACTTTCAAGAGTTTTACTAGGTGTAAAATTTTAAATGCACATTTTTCCATTTGATCCCATTTAAGATTATTATAATTATTCTCTATTTACTATTTATCACCAATTTTGAATCACCCAAAATAGATGTTCCAATAAACAAATATCCGAATTTTAAAATGACATACTTTTCAAAACCTTGATTTGAAGATTGTTTGCTGACCGACCTTGAATCTAAGATAACTCTGAATTTTGGCTCGTCTAAGTATGCCAGTTTTTTCTAAAATATCCTAAGATGTATTCTATGCAATTCCATAGGTATGACCTAATTTTAATGTTATAATAAAAAAATATTGTAATTTTCCCAAAACTTGTTATTTTTGGACCTTTTAGGAGAGCGAAGTGTACAGAATGCCGCATGTCCAATTTGTGGGATCTGATTCTTAAATTTATACCACATATAATATGGTGTATCTTCTTTATTATACAACTAGTTTCACTCAATTTAGATCTCACATGCTCTAAATATAACAATTTTCCATAGAACACCTGTTTGAGACTAGTTTTTGGGCTAGTTAAGAAACCCTAACTTCTTGAGGGTATAATTAGGAATTTGTAATGATTCATGATCTAAAAATCGGTTCCAAGATAGCTCAAGATTTTTTTTGTCCCCATTGTGTGTTTAGATGTATGAACTGTCCTAGAAAAAAATTATATAAAAAATTACACAATGGTTCGTTTTGGAAGCGTCAAATCTTTGATACCAAATGTTAAGGAACAACTTTCCCAAAAAGAGCACGAATAGATATTAAATAGACTAGAAAGAGTAATCCACGCCTTAATAATGAATTCAAGAGATGAATATAAATCCTATTCAATCAGAAAATCTCCTTATACAATGTACTAAGTACACAAGACAAGACAAGACAAGATAAGATGATTCAATTGAAAAGGTCTGCTTGATATATATAGGAGGCACAAAAATACAATTACCACTAATGGAATCAAGATGGCATTAACAATATAACAATACTAATATGAATTTCCCAATTTAGGGGGGGAATGGGCCACAATTTAGGGCTTAAATATCTATTATCTTGCTGAGGCTCTAGGTTCTCAATTTCCTTGTATTCCATCATCTATGAAACCGTTTCATCATCTTTGGTGAGTGCCAAAGTAGAACCTAGAGAATAACAATGATTGTAACCTATTGAGTAGTTTCCTTGGAGGATATCATCCACACTGAATTTGATTGATATATATTCAGCCTCAAGACCTTAAATTTGTCCTCTTTGCTACATAATTATGTCATTTAGATCACACAAGAATGTATTTTCATTGCTATGCATATTGTGTTGGAGAGAAAAATAAGAGAACTTCGGTTTTCGTTGATAAAAGCTTCATGTCTTCTTAACATCCTTTTAATATCTCAAATTTCCTACTAATATTTTATATGGAATTCTAGATAGCCCAGACCTATGGAAATTCCCTAGGAGTAGTCCAACAACAACACGAGAGTGTAGTGTGGAATATCCACACTAAGAATGTGGGAGAAATTGGCCAGAGAGTTGCCTAAATTCACATTAGAGTGTATATTCTAGATCTCGCTAATGATTGCTAAATTATAAACATTTGAACATGAATGAAATTCTCTATACCCAGAATGACCAAGAATAATAGTTCCTATGTCCCATTTACCACTCCAATTGATGTATTAGTTGAAACCAGAAAGCTCAGGAACTCCCAATTTCACCACCTAAGAGGTTTCACGTAGCACAAACATAGATTTGCACCAAATTCATGCACATGGTTCACATAACACTAATGAAAGAACATGATGCCATATAAAGTGAGCACAAGTGAAAGGACATGATTCACATGAAGTGAGCACAAACCATTGAAATTGAGGCCTATCCAAGAGACAAAATAGGATACCACAATTCAAACACCAACATGCACCCTATAAAACCTTCCACAAATTTTTCCAATATAATGTCTGAAGAATAAACCAGGTCTTGGATAAATCTACCAGCTCAAACAACCAACACATCCATTATAAAAATGCATCCCAAACCCACATACATTCATTAGTTTGAATCTAGAACCAACTTTGTGTACTGCACCCAAGGATCTTCAAACCACAACAACCATAATCCCACATTCTCTATTGTAATTCAGCTCTAAGTATTCAAAATTAAATGACATTAGGAGGTACCTTGTGACTAATAACACGTCATGTATATTTGCATGGTTTGTGATTAATGGAGGATTTGGAATACTTAATGATAATAATAATTAAGGGAATGGGAGGTGGAAATCCCCAAAAATTGTAAGGTGGAAAAGTGGATCTACAATACTTAATATTAATAGCAATTGAGGGATTAGGAGGTGGAATGTGACACCATTTTTTCACAATATCCTTTATCCAATTGGAAGGCCAAGTTAGCTTGGAGTTCTACTTCTCCATTTAGACCTTAGAGGACATGGAAGAAGCCAATCTTTTGAAACTGAGATGATTCTTGTTTGATTCAAGAGTTAATTCTGGTAGAGGCGTTAGGATTTTGGGAGTCCTCGTTCATGTGCTTTAATATAATTTTTGAGTCCCCTATCACAAAATAGATTTGGTGTTGGTCGCATCAATGATACAAACCCTTTTTAGTAGTGCATAGGGCTCTTCTAGTTTGTTTGTGGCTATTCCAAGAACCCATCCATAGGTGATTTCCTTGATTCCTTTGGGATCAAATATGACCCCCACTACAATTTCCACACTTTTATTCCTCTTCATAGCTTCTCTGAAGAGGAGGATGTTATTATTTTTATCTTGACACCAAGATTTAAAATTGTCCTTGTTTAGCCTAATTTTCCAATTCATATTTTTGCTGATTTGGGCCTGAATTCTATGGTTGTACCTTCCTACTATGTCATCCCAATATTCCATCCAATTATTCTATTCATAGGTGAGATTCAAAATATTTTATATCTCTGGATCCTTGGGATTGAATGGATTATATCAATATACTCTTGGATTTAATCACTATAGTCATGAGCCGATTACTTCATTTTGGAAGATATTTTTGTTTCAGGAAAGCCATATCTTACAACAAAGTTATTTTGAAAGGGTCACCCATATCCTTTTGAAGACGGGATTGTCCTTGAAAGTACCTTTGTAATGTATGGACCAACATGAGAATAGGTCATTCCAATGCTTCAGAGGAGTGGAATTTTGATCAAGATATTAAATAATGGTTTTCCACAAGTTTTGATATAAGAGTAGTTAAAAAGAGGTGCATGTGATCTTCTAATCCTTCTCACACAACACATAACATGACGGGTCTTGATATCCTCTTCTCTACAAATTTTCTATGTTAATAATTTTTTGTGATACATAATCCATTAGAACATATTCACCTTAGGGAGGCCATAATTGTGCAAAATCACCTTCCAAATCCTTGATGGATGGGGTTGTTGAGGATGTATGCTCCATGTACTCAATTTTGACTTTATAGACTCTTTTCGCCAACAAATTTTGTCTTGGTTCCTTCAATCTATTGGGGCGCAACCTTTTATTTTTTATTGAAGTTGGAAAACACTACAAAGGAGAGGTTTTGGAGGTGAAAGGGCCCATTATGTCCATAGATCCCCTCTCCCATAGTGACATATTGTGTAAGGAAATAATAACACGGTTCTCCATCCAAGCTCTAAGGGAGAACATGTCTTGATTGGAGAGTAGAGGAAGGTTCCCCAAAATGTTGTCAATATGAATTTTGATTTACTTATTGTTCCTTGGATCTCATGAAAATTTGGACTAAAAAGAGGGGCGAATCCAATACATAACCTTCAAATGTGGGATCCTTTAGTCTTATCAACAACCTTCAAATGTGGGATCCTTTAGTCTTATCAACCGAATTGTCAAGGCTGCAATTCATCCTAATGTCAATATATTTTCTAATAAGGAATTTTTTCCACCATTAAAATTAATCTATAGGATCTTAGATGGAAGGGAATGATTCATTGTAGCTGGTTGTTTGATTCCCAATCCATGATAGTATTTGGTACTTGTACATTTTTCTAGTCTAAGTGGAATTGTTTAGAGTTTGATTCCCCCCCTTGCCATATAAATTGTGAAGCTAGGCCTATGGTTTTCATGGCACCAATGGGAGCTAGAATTCCTGAACATTGGTATATCAGTTACATTGAAAACATTGATTGAGAAGTATAGTCCAATCTATAGGATTTATCCATTGTATCCCAATGAGAGGATGTTGACTTGATTTTGATGATGTCCTCCTACCAAACAATGGATTTAGGATTACCCAAGGATATTAGCATCCCTATGTATTTACATCTCTTCCAATATATGATGGATTGGAATTGAAGGATTCTAGATATGCTTTGGAGAAGTATTGGACTTATGTTTATCCCCAAAACCCCCTTTGAGAATAAGGGCATTGTAAAAAATTGAGAGTGATTCAAGGGTTTGACTACTTTGGAAATGCTAATCCCACTAAGGTTTCCATAAATTATTTCTTCATTGATCTTCTTGCTCAAGGAATATACCATAAGGATGTACATGAGTGGGGATAGGGGGAAACATTGTCTTAATCCTCTACCACTGAATAAATATATAGGGAATCCATTGATAAGTAGGGCAATCCAATACCCACTAGCACATGATTGAACCTAGTTGAAAATTGATTATCAAAGTTGAACTTTAGGAGGACCTCAAAGAGAAATAGGTGGTGAACATGATCAATTTTTTTTTCCATATACAAATTGACAATAATTTCTTTGTCTTTATTGACCCTACTTGAATGGAGCTCCTCTTGAACCAAGATAACATTTTCAACGATTTGACAATTTTCCATGAATCCACCATAGTTGTCAAAAATTAATTTGGGGAGAATATTCTTAATTCTATTGTCCATGATTTTTGTTAATATTTTATAAGAGGAATTGCAAAGGGACACTAGGAAAAACCTTCTAAAGGAGGAGGGACTTGACTCTTTGAAAACCAGAGCAAGAAAGGAGGAATTAATTAAACATCCTATTTTGAAAATTTCAGCGGATGGATGAACATTCTTCACATATATGATTTCATTATGGGCCAAAATTATCCATAAAATAGATGAAGAAATCATGTCAGCTAAGAGCCTTGTTTGCAGTGATCCCCAAAATGGTATGAATGGTTTCATCTTCTAAGATTATTTGTTTGAGATCCATATTATATTTTGCCATTATAAGACCAGTGATGTTTTCATGCATTATTTATTTGGACCATATATTTGCTTCATCTTTATCTATATAGAGATATTCAAAGTATATCTTTGATACCTCTTTTATTTTTATAAAATATGTAATAACTCAAATTCATTTCCCAATATTTCACACAATTTCTTTTTAATAATGTGATAAAAGATCAATGTCTTGCTCAACATAATCGTTGATTAAAAATGATACAAACAATAAAGGGAGGAATTATCCTTTTTGATAATTTCCATATCACTATTTAGGATTTGATTTCTTAAACAATCCTAATCCTAAATTAAATTATTTAGAATTTATAGTAATTTTTATTAAAATCTCATGACATAAATATTTTATTTGTCATAAAACCCCTAAACACAAGTCTCTTAATGAAGGGATCCATTTTAAAGTCCTAAAAACATAAATTTAAACATATACTAGTTCCTAATAATATTATTAGGGCATACATACATACAAAGCATGTTCTTAACTTAATAGAATTAATATGATTTACCATACTACGTTTGGGCTATTTTTATCACACATTTAAATTATTTTATCATTGTTCCTTTTAGAACTAAATTTGTAAGTTTAATGTATGTCTTTGTTGGCCCAAAGATCTTTTGTTGTTTCATAGTAACATGATGTATAAACCCCCTTTCCTATCTTTCTCTTGTTGATATATTTGCATTTCTGTATTAATCTAAACTTGTACATGGTTAATTTCTTCTTTGGCAGTGAAGGGCCACGAGGAGGGTGGCTTATTTAGCACGTTGTGCTAATATATTTTTCTTTGTAAGAAGGTATAAGCATGAACATTTCGCAAGGGTGATTTCCTAGCGATGCCCACTTTTGTTTTCTACGGGGTCAAGATTTACAAAATAGTTCTACCGCTCAGGATTGAACTTTAGTATTTAAGACTTTCAATTGACACAAAAGTTTATGACGCGTATTATACATACAGTTGGTATCTACCTGGATATTTTTTCTTAAACCAGCATAGATCCAAATCCTAGGCTCTATCAAGCGCTGAGAGGGATCAAATCTTTGGAGATGCAAACCTTTTCTAAGTATTGCACTCAACTATGAGCCTTAGTGTGATTCAGACCAAAAGACACATCTTTTTATTTAAGGTCCACATATAATATTTTTATTATTAATATTTAATATTATTTATGGCCAACATATAATATTTTTTATTATTTTTTTATTTTATTAGGAAAGAACATTAAAACATCTCCCCTATACATGGTTTTAAAACCATGTGCAAGGCCTTCCTAAAACCATGGGTTGTTTAGGAGGCTTTGTACATGGTCTTAAAACCATTTGCAACGACCTCCTAAACCATTACAATAAAACCATGGGTTGTGTAGGAGGCCTTGTACATGGTTTTAAAACCATTTGCAAAGCCCTCCTAAACCATGTACAATAAAATGATGGGTTGTTTAGGAGGCCTTACACATGATTTTAAAACCATGTGCACCAATATTTGTTTTGCGGATAATTCAATTTTATTATTTTTTATTATTTTGTTAAGTATGAACATTACAACATCTCCTCCATATTAGGTTGTTTTTGTGGCCGACATTTATTTTGAAAGATAATTAATTCTTTTTTATTTTTTATGACCGACATCTATGTAACGTTGCATAACATTACAAGATCTCCCCCATATTGGGTTGTAGAGCGCCTCTCGACGCAATAAATTATACTTACCTCTTTTATTATGTAAATAGGATTGGTTTTTTTTACAGATTAGGTAATCTACTATTATTACAAGATAAATGACTAAGCCTTAAAATAATATATTTGCAATTAAAAGAAATACAAAATAATATACTTGTAATTAAAAGAAATACAAAATATAAATATAGAGCTATTTAATATTTATAGTTTATGATCTCAATTTAAATATGAATAACTTATTTTTTCACATTTGTCTATGTTTATTTAAGAAATAACATACAACAAACCTATCATGAACTATAGATATTAATATCAGTTTTATCTTTTAATAAGAAACATTTACATACTTATGTGTATACCATAATATTTAAACATGAACTATTTTCTTGAAAAAGAAAGTTATTTAGTCGTTATGTATAAGCCTAACAGTTTCGTACAAATTTACCCTTTAACTTTTAATACAAGAACAACAAAATTTCGATCTGTTAAAAGATATTTCAACAAAAAAAAAGAATTTGATGCCTCGTTGTTCTCCATTCAGTCTAAACCCTAGCTTGTTTAATCAATAATAAATAAGCATTCATAGTAACAATATTAAAAAGGAAAGGTCCTTTCAAAAATTATCTCCAAAGAACAATTTGGATTTCTGGAAGATCGACAAATCCACGAAGCCATAGGGGTTGCCCAGGAGGGACTCCACAATGCCAAATCAAAAAAATCAAAGGGGGTAATCCTGAAAATCGATCTCTCAAAGGCCTTTGACAGAGTAAGCTGGATTTACCTCAGACTCCTACTCACACATCTAGGCTTCAATTACCCGTTCATAAAATGGATTTTTGCATGCATCACAACTGCCTCCTTTGGAGTCCTTCTAAATGGAGCAGTTCCCCCTTTCTTCCATGTCGAAAGGGGTCTGAGACAAGGTTGTCCACTATACCCCTTTCTCTTCCTGCTAGTTGCGGAAGGATTAAGCAGAGCTATCCTAGATGCAAAAAGAAGAGGTTTGTTTGAAGGTCTCAGAATAACATCAAACACTAGCATAACACATCTATTATTTGTGGATGACATCCTCATTTTCTGCAAGGAATCTAAAAGAGAGGTAGAAAGGCTCTCAGAAATACCAACCCTCTTTTGCAAAGCTATAGGTATGCAAATAAACCTTCAGAAATCCTCCTTGACAGCAATAAATATGGAGGAGGACATGCAGAGATCCTTTCAGGTTTTATTTCCATACCAACAGTTATCCCTGGATGATGGAATAAAATATCTAGGATTTAGACTTAAACCAAACTGCTACAAAAAGGAGGACTGGAACTCGCTGCTTGCCAAACTGGAAGTCAGAATAAACAATTGGTGCAACAGGTGGCTCTCAAGAGCCGACAGACTAGTACTGATCAAATCAGTTTTGGAAGCAATCCCAGTCTACTGGATAGCACTGGCATGGATTCTTAAATCAATCTTGAACAAATCTAGAAGAATATGCTCAAATTTTGTATGGTCCGGGAAAAAAGATCAAAAGGTTATTCCTTGGGTAAAATGGGATCAAATTGCACGACCAAAAAGCATTGGGAGGCTGGGGAATAAAGAACACTCCTTTCTTTGCAAAGCACTGGCAGCAAAACTAGGATGGAGACTCATTTCAACCCAGAATCTGTGGACATAAGTCATTACCCAAAAATACATTTCCCCAACCCCGATTCTAGATTGGATCAAGGACATGGGATCAAAGAAACCTCCAATTGGATCCATTATCTGGAAATCCATATGCAAATATTTCTCTCTTATCTCAAAAGGACTGGTTTGGAAGGTAGGGGACAGTTCAAAAGTCAGAATAGGGGCAGACCCCTGGCCAGGCAGTGCCCAAAATCACATTCTTCCCCAACCTTTAATACAATTTATTCATCAAAAGGGGTGCTACCATTTAAATCAAATTGCAGACCCTACTTCATCCAACATTTGGCATCAAGGATGGAGAGAGAGCCAAGATTTGGAGATTCCAGTACAATGGGAAAACCTTTGGGATCAGTACACTCTAGCTTTGCAATCTTCTCACATCCGGATTACTAACAGAGAAGATGAGTTGATCTGGGAAAAAGCTCAACTAGGAAAATACACCCCAAAGATTGCTTATCAAAAACTCTGTTCTTAACTCTTCCAAGAAAGACAAATTTGGTGGCAGAAAGGGATTTGGAAGACAAAATGTCCTCTAAAGGCAAAAATATTTACATGGTGTGTCCTTGCAAACAAAATCCCAACATGGGAGAATCTTCAGAAAAGATAGATAGAAGGCCCGGGATGGTGCAGCCTTTGCAAAGATGCTGAGGAAAATTCAAACCATATCTTCCTTCACTATGCTTTCTCCAAAAAGGTTTGGGAGCACTCCAAGTCTTACACATATTCAAACTTCATTTGGAAAGGCAACACAGTTGAAGAGGCCTGGAAGGACTAGTCATCACCCCCCCAAAAAACCCAGATAAAAGCCCTCCCACTTATCCACTTATGGGGTCTATGGTTGGCCAGAAACAAAGTCATATTTCTTGAAAAATCCAGCTGACCTGAAGAGGTAGCAAGAAGGGGCTTGTATATAATCTCTTACTTTCCCCAAGCAAAGAACACCCGCCCCCAAGAATTGTTGTCCCTGAATGATTGAACAGAAACACCCCTTGGGATTTCTTCGATGGTGCCTCCCAAAATTCAACATGTGGAGGAGGTGCATGCTTATTTCTAAATCAAAGCCACTATTTCCAAATATCCTTGGGACTAGGAGCTGGAACCAACAACTATGCAGAGCTCATGACGCTGAAACTTCTCCCCTGTTTTCCAATTGAAAGAAACTGTAGACAGTTACAAGTTTTTGGTGACTCAATGGTGGTTATAAATTGGATAAATAAGACTCAGAATTGTAGAATTTCTTCTCTAGATGCATTATTGTTAGTTTTTCAACATTAAGCTAGCATTATTAGGATCTTTAACTGAGAGAATAACAAGCACAACAATCAAACACAAGAGACAATGAACACGCTGTTTTTCTTCGGGGAAACCATAAATGGAGAAAACCCCGCAACTTCCTCAGAGATAGAATCAACACCAAAATAGAAAATCCCAAAACGATAAGTGATCTCCCGACAACAATAACCTTCTTTTTATCTAGCCCCAGTGTCTTCTCCTTCCTCAACTATGCACTACACTTGAGTTTGTATTTGATGTGTGCTAAATAGAGAGTCTAGCTCTCTATTTATACTAATCACGGCATGACTAAAACCCTACTAGGGCCGACCTCTCTAGGAGAGTCTAATAACCCTAGTGACCCAGAACTGTGTGGACTTTAGCCCTTAGACAATAGGAGGGTTACCCACAATGACTTGACATGACTTGTTTACATTATAGCTCCTCCCGATCGGAACATCAGGGCATGACAACATGACTCAATTACATAATAGATACTTCCCGGAATAAACATCGGGTTATAAGACATAAGATACATAGATGAATACATTCTGAAGTTACAAATACATCAACACTCCCTCTTAACTAGGAATATATTATTTCGACACAATTTTCAACACTGGTCTTCTTCTCTGCATCCACTGGATCATCTCGTCATCTTCAACTTCAAGTCTTCTTAGTCTTCAAGTCTTCTTTGTCTTCGAGTCTTCAAGTCATCTTCTTCTTCAAGTCTTCTTCGTCACGGGATTTGCATCATCATGACTACTAGCTCATCATTGCTGGATCATCATCACATCTGGATCATCAATCGATCTGGATCGTCATCAAGTCTGGATCATCATCACATCTGGATAATCACTTGATCTGGATCATCATCGAGTCTGGATCATCATCACAACTGGATCGTCACTTGATCTGGATTGTCATCAAGTCTGGATCAACACATTTGGATCACTTGATCTGGATCATCATCATATGCTATCTCATAATGGTGCTATCTCGATTCTTCTTGTCACAAGAAGTTCTACAGAGTCAATCCTATAGGCGTACCCTTCATGTAGGTTTTCATCAGTGCTTATATCTAACACTTAAGTCAGAATGGCCCGCCCAACTCTTACATCTGACCTCATCTTGTCAGAAAGGAACGCCCAACACTCACATCTGACCTCATCCTGTTAGAAAGGCCTAGCACTCACATCTGACCATGTGTAAACACATCGCGCCAGAATGGCTCGGCACTTATATCTGACCATGTGCAAGCACACCGCATCGAAAAGGCTCTGCACTTACATCCAACCTCATCCTATGAGAAAGGCACAACACTTACAGTAGACCATGCTCGAAAGCACCGCATCAAAAGGGCTCAGTACTTACAATCCAACCATGCACGAAGCACCACATCAGAAAGGGAACGCACTCACATCTGATCATGGAGGATCTAATCCTACCATCGCATCAGAATGGCCCCCAGTCCCAGACTGAGCTACCTAGTAATTGAGTAGGCGCCTCCATTCCCAGAATGGCAGTTTCCCTTACATTTGACCTACTCATCAAAATGGACAACACTCACATCTGACATGGGAGGAACTTAATCCTTTAGCCATGACATAATGGTTCAGCCCTTACATCTGATCAAGTGGGAACACATCCCTCTATCACATCAAAATGGCTTCTCAGTCCTTGACTGAGTTTTCCTGGTAACTGACCAGGTGCCTCCATTCCCAGAATGGCAGTTGCCCTTACATATGTCCTACTCGACAGAATGGCCAGCACTCATATTTGACATGGAAGGAACCTAAATCCTCTTACCATGACAGAATGGCTCAGCCATTACATCTGACCATGGAAGGAACCAATCCTCTTACCATGTCAAAATGGCTACGGGTCTCATCACTTTCCCTTGGAGGAAACCTCAATTTGGAGAACACCAAGCTTCTCCCTGAAGTACTCAAACTTTAGCATAGCCAATGGCTTCGTTAATACATCAGCTATCTGTTCCTCCGTCGCAACATACTGGAGCTTCACTGCTCCCCTCTGCACCATATCCCTGATATAGTGATACTTGATCTCGATATGCTTTGACTTGTCATGGAACACTGGATTCTCTGATAACTTCACACAACTCTAGTTGTCACAATGTATACAAGTAGCATTCAATTAGAGATCAAATATATCAGACAGTAGCTTCCTCAGCCATACTGCCTCACAACTAGCTGAATAAGCTGCAACATACTCTGCTTTAGCTGTACTCAGTGCCACACAGGATTGCTTCCTGCTAAACCAAGAGATCACACCTGATCCCATACTAAAGCAACATCCTGAAGCGCTCTTGTTATCGATGGCACCGCCTGCCCAATCTGAATCAACATAACCCTTCGGGTTAATCTTCTGATTTGACTCATACTTGAGCCCATAATCAACTGTACCCCTCAGGTACCTCAGAATACGCTTTGCAAAAATCAAGTGAACATTTCTCGGATCTGTCAAGAAATGGCTCAAGGTGTTCACAACAAAGCAAATGTCTGGTCTCATGTTCATAAGGTACATCAAGGATCCAATCATCTGCCGATACATTGTAGCATCAACCGAATTTGATGAAGCATCACTCATTAGCTTCAGGTTCTATGCCATAGGTGTGGCCATGGCTTTGCAGTCCATCATCCCAAACCTCTTTAGGATCTCTACTGCATACTTCCCTTGTCCAAGAAAGATTCCATCTACACTCTGCCACACCTCCATGCCTAGGAAATAATGCATCATACCCAAGTCCTTCATTTTGAACTCAGCAGCAAGATTTCTCTTCATATCAGTAATCAACCCATCCATACCTATCACAAATAGATAATCTACATATAGTAGGAGCATCACTGGGTTTCCATCTTCAACCTTGTAGTAAAGGTTGGAATCTGCTTTATATTTGGTAAAGCCTAAACTGGATAGAAAGCTGTCAATTCTACCGTACCAAGTCTTGGGTGCCTGTTTCAAACCGTACAGGGATTTCTTCAATCTGCATACATGAGACTCTCTGTCATGTGTCTCAAAACTGAGTGGTTGTTCTACATACACTTCCTCTTCTACTACACCATTCAAGAAAGCAGTCTTGACATCCATCTGGTGTATCTTCCATTTCATCACTACAGCCAGAGCTAGTACTGATTTGATGGAAGCGTATCTGGCTACAGGGGCAAAGGTTTCTTCATAATCT
Organism: Pseudotsuga menziesii; assembly: GCA_001517045.1. NCBI lineage: Eukaryota > Viridiplantae > Streptophyta > Pinopsida > Pinales > Pinaceae > Pseudotsuga > Pseudotsuga menziesii. Next base: position 273,439 of record LPNX010544731.1, read on the forward strand.
ATTCCTTCTTTCTGAGAGAAACCCTAAACCACAAATATTGCCTTATACTTTTCAATGCTACCGTCTGCAGCATGTTTGATCTTGTAGATCCATTTGGAAGTTACAACTGAGTTCCCTTCTGGTCTTGGGACAACATCCCAAACATCATTCTTCATGATTGATTGGTACTCTTCGATCATAGAATCCTTCCATTCTTTCCGTTCTGCCACATCTTCATTACTGGAAGGTTCTTTATCAATGAAATCACATAGTAAAGTTACATGCCCGGAGCAGGATCTGGTCCTCTTTATTTCTTTGTGATTCTCTTCTGGAGCCCCATATCTTTCTGCACCTTGGATAATTTCACGTAGCCAAGCAGGTTTCCTCTTATGAGGATTCTTCTCTAGAGGTGGATCTACAGGTCTTTGTGGTTCTTCAAATTCTTGATCTTCTTCTTGAGTTTCTTCGTTCATGGTTGTATCATGAATTATGGGTGCTTCTGCTTCTTCAGGTCCTTCAGCAGGTCTCTTTCTGGATTTTTCATAAGCAGTGTCTTCATCAAATGTCACATCCCTGCTGATGTCAATATTGTTGTATCTTGGGAAATATATTCTGTAATCCTTCGAGCTTTCAGAGTATCCCACAAATATACCCTTCTTTCTTGAAGGATTTAATTTTGTTCTCTTCTCTTTTGGAATCAGTATGTATACAGGATAGCCGAATATTCTGAGATGGCTGACTTCTGGTTTCTTGCCAGAGAAGAATTCTTCAGGAGTCTTGTTCTTGAGTACTCGATGTGGAGTATAGTTCTGTACATACACCGCTGTTCTAACAACTTCCGCCCAAAGATGCATAGGAAGATCTTGATCATGAAGCATAGCTCTTGCAGCTTCCATGATAGTTCTGTTCTTCCGTTTTGCAATCCCATTCTATTGTGGATTATAAGGAGTGGACAACTCCCTCTTAATTCCTGATTCTTTACATAGCTCTTTGAATTCATTCGAAGTGAATTCTTCTCCATTATCTGATCGAAAGGTCTTGATCTTCTTTTCAGTGTGATTCTTGATCAAGGCTTTGAATTCCTTGAACTTGCTGGATACTTCGTCTTTGTTCTTCATGAAGTAAACCCATGTTTTCCTAGAAAAGTCATCAATAAAAGAAACATAATATGCATACCCGCTTAGTGAGCTTGATGACATAGGACCGCATACATAGGAGTGGATGATTTCCAAGATTCCTTTTGCTTTGATTTCGTTACTTGGAAATGTCTTCTTTGTGTTCTTTCCTTTCGCACATCCTTTGCAGACTCCATTGTTTTGCTTGTATTTCTGGAAGACCTTCAACAGCTTTTCTTGCAAGAGGTAGTGCTCTGCAATGCACATCTGCAAGCATTCTATGCCAAAGTTCACTTGGCTCTACTGTTTCATGGACCAAGGCTTGTTCTGGATGGCCCTTCAATTTGTACAAACCTCCTTCTTGTTCACCAATCAGTATTGCATCATCAATAGTCTTTCCTTTTGGCCACATGATGACTTGACCATCTATGAATGCAACCCTCATTCCTTTTGCATCCAATGCTGATATGGAGAGAAGGTTCTTCTTGAGTCCTAGCATAAACAACACTTCCTTCATTGTTATAGACTTTCCAGAGTCTAGCTTATAGGAATATTCCCCACTACCTTTTATTGGATATTGGTAGTCATCTCCTAGCTTCATCTTGTGAGGTGATTCATGTTTTGAAAGTTTCACAAAGGATTCCTTGAATCCAGTCATATGTTTGGAAGCCCCACTATCTATAAGCCAATCATCACTTCCATGAGTGATGTTTCCTGTGAGAGCAGAGATCAAAACATATTCATCCTCGCTTGAAGAATATTCACTTTCATATTTGGTTCTCTTTGATGAAGGTTCATCGTCCTCTGTAGCATGAGCATGATGTCTTCTTTTGTTTCCCTTATTCTTGTGAGAGCTACTTTTGTTCTTAGGACAATCTCTAGCAAAGTGTCCTTTTTCATCACATGTATAGAAAATGTACTTAGACCTATCTCTAGGCTTTCTAGAGTTATTCCTATGATGGGAGTACTTACTTCTGTGATGGCTAGATATGGATTTCTTGGATTGTACTATGAGAGCTTGATATTCACGTCCCATCTTCTCTTCTCAAGCTGCTATCCGAGCTTCTTCTTGAGAACATTCTTCCCACAGTCTGCTGAACTTGACTAACTTATTTCTAGCACAGATCCCTTGAATGAAAGAGTCCCATGTCCTAGGGAGACCATTCAAGGTGGTCATCACAATTTCTGCATTCTCCACTTCTTCATCTACTGCTTCCAATTGTTCCTTGATCTGAGAAACCCTTGTGAAGTAAGATTGGTTGGTCTCTGCATTCTGGGTCTTCACATTCTTCAGATGATTCCTCAGAGTCATCTTCTGGTTTATGTTCTTCCCTTCAAAAAATTTGGTTAGGGCATCAAACATAGCTTTAGGTGTCTTGAGAGAGGACACCTGTGGGATAAGGTGATCCTTGACAGAATCAACAATGATCCTCTTTGCAATAACCAAATTCTTCTTATGTAAGGCCTTAGCCTCATCTCCCTCTGGAACTGGAACCTAGGAGTCCAACTCATTTTCTTCCAGGACCAGGGAGATCCTATACTTCCAGGGTTGGAAGTTATCAGCTCCCTCAAGCTTTTCATCAAGCTTGGTATGATGAGACATATTAACTGAGAACTTCAAATGGAAATACAAAATATTTATATATTAGTAGGTCAAGATGTCGGATTTGGATTTGGAGCTGAAATCCCGTAGTGCTGGATCAGGAACAAATTAGGGTTTTTCTTTTTTGGAGTTATGTCCATCCAAATGCCTTGAAATTTATCCCTAACTTCGATTTTTGGGAGGAGATCAATCCAGTCCTGGGCTCACTGAAAAATTCCTCTTTTGTGAAAAGCCCTAATTTTCGGCAGTAGTGTTGGGTCCAAAACTGAAAAACCTCAGAATTGGATTCTGCTTCGACAG
>LPNX010544743.1:3041-24309 GCA_001517045.1 Pseudotsuga menziesii
TTGAGGGACGGGGACGTGACAGAAGCTCTTTTTATGAGTAAGCCTGTGGGGATTCTAGTGAAAAGGGATGAGCTAACGCTTGAGGGTATCAAGGAAAACACCAGTGTGCTGAAGCTCATTGCCAATTAGCTTCCAAGTGTTCAGCCTTGTGCTCAAATGCTCATTTTAAAGATTATGTTCAATTCCACTAAGTGGGTGAGAGTTCATACAATAGAATATATTATGATTCCCCTCCGAAGGATAAACATGAATTTAAGTATCCTCGACCAAAGAATCCCAAATTGTTACGAATATATGAGGCATATGTTGGCATGAGCAGCATGGAACCCAAAATTAATACATATGTCGAGTTCAGGGATGGTGTGCTTCCATGTGTGAAAGACCTTGGCTACAATGCTGTCCAACTCATGGACATTCAAGAACATGCTTACTATGCTAGCTTTGGGTACCATGTCACAAATGTTTTGCTGTTAGTAGTCGCTGTGGGACCCCAGATGATCTAAAGTATCTCATTGACAGAGCCCACGAGTTGGGAATCATTGTCCTCACTGATATTATACACAGTCATGCTTCAAATAACGTCTTAGATGGACTGAATGTCGAATGCTCGCTGGTGGTTGAAAGAGTATAAATTTGATGGGTTTGATGGTGTAACATCTATGATGTACACCCATCATGGATTACAGCAATTGGATAAAATAGAAGAAGGATGAGGATTAGCAAATGGGTGATATTGTATATACACTATCAAATGCATAGCTGGTGGACAACATGTTCAGCGAACAGGTGTCAGAGTATTTTGAATTTGAAGACAGCATTGCCAATGATTCCAGATTTCAAGGAGTTTAGTTACTCATCCTCAGACTATTAGGGATTTGATCAATATTTAAGCATACAGATGGCAGACACCTAAAAACAAAGAGTTATTTTTATTAGATGGCTGTCAAAGTTCAGTATTTCCAGGCAGTGAGTCATCATTTCAGTAACTAATTTGATAGGTGGCAGACCTCATCAAAGAGGTAGAGGACCAAATAATTTCTTTTCTTAGTTAGTTGATGTAATTGATATAAATTCTAGCATTGTCCAATGTAATGGGGGGCTTGAGGTAGAGAAGTCCTAGCTAGGGGCTGGAGAACGCAGAGAGGGGGTTGGCAGTTTTGGGAGAAATGTTGGAACTTTTGTAAATACACCTGTATATCATGAACCCTTTGCAACTTCAATGACAGGTTTTAGCTTTGAATGAACTTGATGTTGATTTATTTCTGTACTACATAAACTGTCCCTTTGATAAATCTTTTGTGTACTTGGTCATTCACAATCCAATACATAATTCTTATTACAAGTTGACAGTTATCTTTCATTGTCATAAACAGTAATAGTTTCACTTCATGATTTAGGATCATAAGACCTGGGTGTTGGACTTTGTCATTGCTTTCATGTTATACAGTGTTTATTTGATTTTCCTACAACTCTTATTCATACCAGCCTTCATTTTAAATGCTTTGATATCCTGATACATACATGTATTTATCCATCTGTTATATACCATCTCTGTTCATTGTAAAGTGTGTGATGGTTTTGATTTCAGTTCTGAAAACTGTGTAAACTGTATAAACAAGTGAGATTAGCTTAGTGTCCTGTTAGTATTGCAAGTTTCTATTAGCCCTGGTTTGATACCAGCTATTATTTTCACTTTGATTTCATTTGATTTGATCATTTTCAAACTAAGATTTCCTTAAGATTGGATTCCGTAGTCTAGGTCCAACTTTCGAGATAACATGCTGTTTCCTAGACCAAAAATCACCCAACACTCACATGTCGCTCGTCTTGAGCCATTAAGCAGGTTTCATGGTTCTGGCGCTGGTTGCGCCATTGGACCAACCTTGTCCAGAAATTCTTTCAAAATTCCTTCTACCTATGCAACCTCTTCATGGACCTCCTATTCTTATTTCTCCAATTGATCAATACGGTCAGAACTGATATGTTCTGACGGTTCTTATTCCAGCAAATCAATGATAAGTTGGATCTTCTACTGTATAGGATGAAGGAAACCTGTAACTTGTTCGGCCTCTATCCGTTGTGATACAACCTCTTCATTTCTTTTCTGCTCTTGATCGCGGAGAGTTTTGACTTGCTGCTGTAGTTGCTTCAACTTGGAAACCTTTGTGATCTTCTCTTTTACCACAACTTCTTCATTTCTTCCTTTACTGCAGTTATCTTTAAGTCAGGTTGGTGCACATCCTCTTTGATTTTCTCCATGGCTTCATCTTCAAGGAGCATTTCCCACACCTCGGATACTATGTCGATTTCTTCCTTGTATAGCTTTTCTCCTTGCTTAATTCGTTCAATAGCCTCATATGTTGTTTTCCTATGCTCCTCGATCACCTCAGGAGGTGTACTTGGTTGTTGTTATGCTTTAAGCTCTTCGACCTATTTCCTTAGGTCTGCTGCAATCTTGGATAGCCGTGCTTCCTTGGCGGCTGCATCTTCTTCCTCTTTCTCTTCTTTTGCGTGGAACTCTGCAACAGCGTAGTTGATAGCTTCTTCCAGTGTAATCCTACCTTGTTATTGTGCTTTGATCTTGTCCTCCTTCTGCCTAAGAAGAACTTTGTGGTCTTTATCCTTCCTTCTTTCCTTATTAGCCTGAAAAGCAATAGCATTTTCTCTGAGCCTAATCTCTATTGTGCCCGCATGCTGAACAGCATATACTTTGGCCATTGCTAGTTTAGAAAAATCTAGCGACATTGTCCCCATTGCCTAGATGACATCATCATACTCTGGCGTCCCTATTTCCAATGCTTGCTCTTTTAAATCTATATTGAGTAGCAGCAACAATAGTGGTGCAACTAATGTATCACCAAGATCAACACCGTATGTCTCAGCCTTGATGGTGATCTTGACCTCATTGATAGCCTCAGTGAGCTTATTGACATTCTCAATGATATTGTTGGTCATTTGTAGCTATTTTTTACTAAGACCCTTAAGACTGGTGTTTGTCATGTCTGTGACAGTGTCTGCGAGGAGGCTAATGTCTTCCTCACCTAAGCTGATGGCATTAGTCATTTTATCATCTTTATGCTTCTTGCGCAGAGTATCATGTTGTTCCTTTATCTTTGCCTCTTCCTGGGCCTTCTTCTAAGTCTGCACATCCTCATCCCTAGGCGTACCCTCAGAATCATCTTGATTGGATCCCTTATTACCGATGTCATCGTTGGACTCCAAGGACTGGTTTCCTTGCACATCATGCCGATCATTACCTTCTTCATTATATTTTCCATTCCCTTGGCCATTTCCTTGGTCCATCTCTTCATCAATGGGAATGCGCCACTCCTCAGGCCAGTCTTTGATGACCATTGCCACATTCTCATCCTTAATCATAAAATGGGTTGGGTGGGCTTGTTTCTTCGGGTCTTGTCATGACTGCAGGATGATATGGTGGACACTAGCCTGGAATTTTATGAAAGATGCATACCTTTGGACTGTCGCAGCTTCCAGTCTATGATGTTGTCGCACGAATTCTCTTAGTGCCTTCGCATGTAGAAAGAACTCAATGTTATTGTCCTTCTGTTGGATATTGTCTTCCTTTTCCTCCCACAGGTTCTGATACTTTGTGCCAAGATAGAAGACTGGGACATCTAGTGGCTGGTAGTCCGGTGAGTCTGACCAAACTAAAAAAAAATCAAAATCAGCATCCTAGAGTAGTGAAATTTGGGATTAATTTCCTCCTGCGCTTGTGCTACATCCTCTAGAAGCTCATTTTATAAGTACTCTAGCCAATTGAATAGCACTCCTGCTGCACAATGTTCTTCCAGTTCCACTATCTCGATAGTGCACTCAGTGGGCCACATCTTGTGCAGCAGCCTGCAAGATAATATCTTCACCACGAACTGCACTGTGTTGTCGGTGATAGAGGAAATCAAGAATCCTCTATTGGAACGCATGAGATCATATTTTTCTCTCATCTTGCTGGCATCCCTGTTCGTGCACAGATATGGCGCAGGGTTGTGTCATTGATCCAAAAGACCCGTTATCAATGAAATGAGCTTGACATTGATAGAATATGGTCTATTAAGCCATAAATAGCCTCCATGGAAGCATACCAGGAGTTGTCGCACATGTGTTCTCTCCTACGTAATTCGACTAAAATGCAGCATGAGTAGTAGGTTAAGTAGGCCCACACTTTCTACACCTTGAGCCCACTCCATTCGGACTACAAGTTGTCACGCAGGTGGCATGACTAGAATATTGTTCATGTACTTGTTATTGATGTATTTGTAACTACGGAATATATTCTGATGTGTATTATCATTGTATGTTGTTGTACCCCCATTGGGGATGTGTGTTACCCCTTTACGAGATGTCTAAATTGTGTCTATACCTTGAGGTACAACCTCCATTCTAAGTCGGGGCAATAGGCCCCAGTGTAACATCATGTAATATGTAATTGTGGTCTCTCTAGGAGAAGTGGGACCCATGTGAGATGACATGTAGGCTCGAGTCTTATATTTGGTCAGTGACTTGAAAGGGTATAAATACGGAGGTGCTCTCCCTCATTTATACAAACCTCACAAACTCTCCAAGGATTTTGAGAGAGAGAGATAGTCACATGAGTAGAGAAATATAGCTACTGAACACTTCTTATTACTACTTTTGATCATCTTACTATTCTAAAAAAGTTTGCAAGGTTTTCTCCTTTATTGTTTCCCTGATGAAAATATTTGTGTCTTGTGTATCTTTTATATTGTATGCATTTTGTTGTATGTGTTATTCTTTCAAATAAACATCCTATATAATCTAATTAGATATTAATAAAATCTAACATGGTATCAGAGCATCTCTGAAAGAAGGCATTATGCAGCTGCGGAAACTGGGGCTTCCTAGTTGAAGGTGCTCTCTCCAAAGATCATCAATCAAAGAGGGATAGGCTAATTCACCTCACTAGGGTGCATCTATTGGTGATATCAGTTTCTGAATCAGATAATTTTCACTGTACATCCAAAATACAGTTGTAATGGCAGCTAACGAAAATTAGGGTTTCATGCCTAAAAACCCTAGAAGACTAAATTTAGTAATTCTAGATCTTTCTCTATAACATGATATTGGAGAAGGCGCAAAAGCCAAAAATTTTGCATGTTGAATATAAATTTGTGATGTACAATTTGTAAAAGTTTCGACCTCAGATTCATTATACTTCAGGAGATATGGTTCCTCTAAATTAGGGTTCCAACCTCCTCCAAAATACAGTCATAAACATGTGACCTAGGGATATTTACTATATCTAGGGCTAGGAAGGTCCAAACGAAATTTTACAAGATGTTGTAGGTATATCATGGAATGTAGTTTCTGTGGTACACTTTTTAGACCCAGAATGTGAAACAATGACACATGGAAGTCCATACAAGTTTTCTATGATGAATAGTACCCAAAATAGTCACCTTGGGAAACTCCGCATAAGTCCCACTTGGAGAATACACTTATTTTATAACCTACGAGGTTGGAAAGAGGAAATACCAGGATATCTCTATAAGGATTTTCAGAATGTAAGGATCCAAACCTTTGTAGATACAGTAGAATCATTATCAGTCATTTCTATAGAAGAAATTGGAAAACTAGGGCTTCCTGTTTTGAGAGCTTCCCTCCACTGTTTTCAAAAAAGGAACACATTGGACAGCTCATCTTGAAGAAGCCCATATTTATATCCAATCCAAAGGTTGAAATTCTAGGTTTTGAAAATTAGGGTTTCTCTGACAAACGCTAGATCATACAGGTCCGGAACCAGGACGGACACCTCAAATCGGTAAGATCTAATTTTTTTCTATTTACATTTGAGGTTCCCATTTCAAAATGACTAATCACACCCAGCTTGATGACAAGCTTGGTGAATATGACAACTTCCGAGTATGGAAGTATAGGACCTCCATGATCCTTGAAGAAATTGACTTGTATCAGTATTTCAGTAAGGAATTTCTAAGAGCTAGAGGGAGATGAGGCTAAGGGTAGAGCCAAGAGAATCATTGCAAATTATATTAAATATCATCTCATCCCTCATGTGTCATCCTTGAAAAAACCAAAAGGAAGTGTTCAATGTTATGACGAAGCAATCGAAGAAGAATAATAGATTTTTATAACCACCTTGAAAGGCCTCTCAATATAATGGGATTAAATAATTCAAGGAATGTGTGCCAGAAGGAAGTGATTACCTTCATCAGACTCTTGGAAGAGTGCACACAAGAAGAAGCTCAACTCATAATAAGAGAAGAGAATTCGGGAGCAACTAAAGATCAAGATTTCATGATTCCTAGAAGATCCCTCAAGCAATGAGGAATATGAAGGACTCGATTCTTGAATAGCCTCTTATCCATCTTAGCATTTGGATAATAAATGAGGTTGTTATGAATGAAGAAGATGGTGAAGCTGAAGGATCAATAAGGAACCTACCCACGAAACAAATAAAGATAAGTATTCAATTGTCATTTCATGATATTGTGTGGTTATGCATTTTTTTTATTTGTTATGCATGTTTGAGTATTTTCATTTATACTACTAAAATACACATGATGGGTAAGAAGTCAATGATGTTGTACAACATTCCATTACTACTTATCTAGATTAAAACCTTTTTACTGGCATATTAGGAGTAGTACACACTCTTAAAAATATTAGAGTAGAATGCATCTAGAAGTTATTGTATGTATACATGATATGGATGAATGTTGTAGCATTGGCTAAAATAGTCGCATGGCTATGTGACATATATTTTTCACTATTAATATGTTTTGGAAATTATGATATATTTCTAATCATGCAAATGAACTTGACTTATGGATAATTCCAAAGAATAAGTGAAGACAGTTTATAAGAGGAACCTGAAGCTTCCGGGGTCAAAGACACCATAGCAAAAGAAAGAGCTTTAGAACATTATAACGAGAACAGTAGATCCACCTCGAGAGATGAAGAACACCTTGGGCATGATAAATAATACAAGATGAATAATAGTATGATGATATTTATAAATAAATAAAGAGGCCTCAGACACACTCTAGTTATGTGACATTGTTGAGCAACATCATTGATGTAGAGCCTTCCAACTATGAAGAGGTAGACAAGAAGAAATGGAAGGAGACTATGACCAAAGAATACCAGTTCAAGAAGAATGATGTCTAGGATGCTGTGTCAAGACCTAAAGGGAAGTTTGTAGTGTCTTTCATATGGATCTATAAGATCCAGTGCGCAGTAGATGTCAGCATCGTGAGATATAAGGAAATATTCATAGCATGAGGCTTCTCACAGAAAGAAGGAATGAACTACGAAGAGAAATTTGCACCGGTGACGTGGTACACTTCCATTATATCCATACGTACAGGTATGATATGGGAGATACATCAAGATAACAATCTTGAATGATGTAGTCAAGGAGGAAGTATACATAGAGCAGCCACTGGGAGTTGAGACACATGACAGGAAGACTCATGTGTGCAAATTAAAGAAGGCATTGTACAAGCTCACATATGGGTGCGAGAATAAATTTTCAACAAAGTTCAAGATAGAGGATCTTGGTATCTAGTGACCCTATATGGATACATAGAATATTAGTAACAGAGGAAGTTACTTGTCACTCCATTACAGAATTTCTCAATACATAGAATATGAAAGGAAGAGGGAGAATGATGCTCTGCTTCAGAGGGAGTGACTGCAGAACATCATGAGGTTCGACATGGTATGATAGGATGGACAATTTACTGATGGCTCTATTAGCACTCCAGTAAACTATTCTAGGTTGCAGCTCGAAGATACCTCGTAACTTCAATATTTTTAAAGGGTTGCTTAATGGATCAAGTTAGATGACCAAAAATACCTCACACACTCAAGACATGCATAATACTCAATAAAATAGACAAGGATTCTAACTATCAATGTTCAGAGGGTTTGTAATAAAGCTAAATAGATGAAGAACTCACTATGCTGGTAGATTTACACATAAAGCACTCACATGTAAATGGTTGATCATAACAAGGAAAGGATACCTGTAATTCCAATAACCCACACAGAGATAGGATGAAAGCTATATTGCATTAAGTAAATAGAATAAACATGAATGAAACATCCAAGCATAAGTACAAAACAGAAAGAAGATGAAAGCTGAACATATAATGGTAAAAGAGCTTGTATTAAGTGACAAAGTACATGAGAAGCTTGAATACAATAAGTGTCTAAAAATATCCAAAGTTGAACCCTTGCTTCTACATTAGTCACAGGATTTATATCCTTTACAAAATTTATTTCAGAACCTAAAAAAGTGGATTGAATTTACTAAAAATAGATAATCATAACTGTTTGTAAAAAATAGCTCAAAACACTATCTTAACTACCAATCTACCTAACTCAAAAGCCTTCCTACTCCCCGAACTCGTTAATAGTTGAAGTGGACACTGAAGTAGAACTCAAACTTGCTATCTGGCAGAAAAGTCACACTTTGTCAGAGTAGGTAGGGTTTGTGACCTAATTCACCTCACTGGCACCTTCAAAATTGAAATAGAGCCAAAATATTGGTGCCTTTAATTATTTTGCAACCTTATAAATCGTCCATGAGGTGTTTGGATCAACAAAAGTTGGTTATGTGTGGAACTATGCCTTTTTTCACTGTTCTATGCTTTTGGTGGCTAAGAAATTAAAATTCCGGGTCTGTAAGCTGCCGAAAGCTCTATTTTCGGTGGCTAATGAACAGCTATGGTGTTCACCTTAGCCACTAAAAGCTATATGTTTAAATTTTAATCAAAATTGTCAACACACTTTACCCTGTTGTTTTAAGGCTTTAGTGTTGTCCCTTTGATGTCTTTGTAACCTACCCAGGATTTGGGTTGGCAGTAGTATCACAGGCTGCTCTGGGACAAAAAGGCTCATTGCCACTTTTGCTAGGGTTTCTAGCTTCTGGTGAGATTGAGGCTGAGGGCTATAATTCCTTGTTTGCAACTTGGAAAGCCTGGTTTTCCTGCAGAGCCTTACTTTCTCTTTCCTTAACCTGATATTACTCTCCTCCAGCTCGGTATACTTTATTTTTATCTCCTACAGAGAGTCACATAATGTAGCATTCCTCTTGGTTAACCTCTCATTGGTTCTTTTGATTTCTCTACCCAATACTTCTAGCTCATACACCTGCCACAGTAGCTGATTAATTTTTTGGGATCTAGGTTTGTTGGATGAAGCTTCTGCCACTGGTTCACCCTAGTCCTCCTTTGGTGTAGGTGATGAAAACTCCTCCTGCCCTATTTGAAACTAATCTGCTAGGTTAGTTTCATGTTCCTCTTCATCCTTAGAATCAAAGTAGGGTAGGTTGAGTATATTTATGTCTGGTGCTGGAACCTCTTCTACCTTTTCAATAAAATCTAGGTTCCTCTTTTTCTTCTTGGTCTCGGGAGCTGGAGAGGCTTGATCCATTGCAATTGGAGAGATGGCCCTCCTCTTCCTCTTACCACTCCTGGGAGTGGAGGACTTCCTTGAAGAAGAATTCCTTTTGTCTTCTGGATACAATTATGTCTCAAACTCATTCCAAAATAGGAAGTAGGTCTAGGATATGTTCCTTCTCTACAGTAATTCAAGGACAATTATCTTGATCGGGCCATGATGGGATAGCCTTCCTCCAATATTGGTGGGTCAGGATTTAACCTGATGGGCCATTTTGGTCAGCCTCTTATGTAGGTAGAAAGGCAGGTTCAGTGGGATCCTGCCAGTGAAATGGTTCATTAACTTGAAATGGTATATCATTACCCTATTATACCCGCCCTCACAAGTTATATAGACCAGAATTGCTTTCAACAAATGCTTCCATTTCTCCTTAAGCTAGGATGAAGGGATTCTCTTCTTCCATACAATGTTCTTGTGCTCGGGATTCAAGTAAGACCTGAATTCCACATTCTTTGTGATAGTGGTTTTGAACCAGTTTTCCCTAGTCCTTGGGATCTCTGTTACTTGTGCTGTCAGAGACTCATCCACCTGGAACTCTTCTCTGCTAATCACTACCTTCGAGCCATCAAAGGAGAGAGCAAAGGCTGCTGCCACTTGCTAGTGGAATCTCTGATTTTTTTCATAGAACCTATAGTAGCCTGAGTCTTTGAAAAGTTGGCATACCTCTGGGTGTGATCCGAGGTAGCCAGTGTCACCAGATTCATGTCTTAGGGAAGGTCCTACTTTTTTCTTCATTTTCTGGATTGCTCTTCTGTACCTGCAAAAATTAAAATTCAAGCCCTGGGGAAGGAGATTATAGTGCTGGATCCATGGAGGGCTTGGCTCAGGGAGGACGCATGTAGGAAATGTGTAATGGATTGAGGAGGGGGTGCTGGTTTTGAGGGGGTTGATCGGTGATTGGGATTTGAGAAAGGTGACAGTAAATTTTGATGATACCTATGAGCTAGCCAGTGATGTAATCATTCTAACTAGAAATAAATGCTTTGTGGTGGTTTGATTACAGTCACAGGATAGGTGGAGGGTAGTGAGGGTTTAGGTCTTTTATCAGTCACTTCGGTTTTATAATGACCCCTTCTTTACCAACTCATGATTTATTGCAGGTCCTATCTTTTCGGTGGTTAATGGCTTGGTATTGGCGCTCTTCATGCTGACGGTGGCTGATTGTGATGGATGTGCCAACCATTTTCCCCTTTTTGAGCTTTCGGTGGCTAAGGTAGTCCTGAATCCAATTTTTAAGCTACCGAAAGCTAGTATTTTCAGTGGCTAATGAACAATTGAGATGTTCTCCTAAGCCACCGAAAGCTAAACTTTGATTTTTTATTGAAAAAAACAAAGTACAAGGTGTTCCAAACTTCATTAAGCACACAAAAACTTTCATAATGTGCCCTGAAATATTTCTTACTACAAAAAATAAATTCTCTGAGTGTGACTTATTTAAGACTAATCTATTTAGGAGATAACATCTGGCTCCTACTCGGGGATGGGAACCTCCCTGCGAGGTCCCAACAACCCCATACCAAAGGCCTTTCCTAGAAAACAAAGATTAAACCTATCTTCTAGTGTTCCATTAGGCATGGAGTTATTTTGAAAAATAAAGAAAAACAAAAGATAATATTTTACAATGGCAAGGCCTTGAAGCCTTAAATGAAATAGAGTTTCATAAATCACCCATTGATTGGGCCATCAAACACCTCCTCGCCTTCCAGATTTTGCAGTTTGAAAGTGTTGTTTTGTTGCACCTGAGCTATCACAAAAGGTCCTATCCATAGAGAATCAAATTTACCATGCTTGCCCTTATCTTGTCTGACAACATCCCATTTCAGAACCCAGTCTCCAACCTGAAAATTATCCACCTTTTCCCTTTTGTCAAAAATTCCTTTTATCTTCTTTTGGTGAGCTTCTGACTTCTCTACTAACTGTTCTCTAACTTGCTGTAGCTCTACTAGATAAAGCATTCTCCTTACCATGTCATTTGGTTCATCTTGTTCCTCCTGAAAGAATTTTGCTACTGGTAGAATCAGCTGAATGGGAAAAATGGCCTCAGTACCATAAACCAACTTGAAAGCAGAAGTCCCTATGGATTTTTTGTTGGTCACACTGTTAGCCCAAAGAGCAAATTTTAATTTAGAGTCCCATCTCTTCTGATTCCTCTCCAGTAGTTTCCTGGTGATCCTAACTAGGATCTTATTTAATGACTCAACAAGGCCATTTCCTTGAGGGTAGTAGGGAGTAGAATGCACCAATTGAATTCCAATTGACTCACATATGTTAACCAATGCACTGGCTTTAAAATCTGGTACATTATCAATCACTAGCATCTCTAGGAAGCCAAACCTGATAAAATTGTTTTCATATAAAAACTTCAAGATGACTGGGTGAGTGGCATTCCTTGTGGGGACTGCCTCTATCCATTTGGTGAAATAATCAGTGGCTACTAGGATCCACTTGTGATGAACACTTGATGAGGTTTTAATCTCACCTATGAAATCAAGACCCTACTGCTGGAAATGCCCATTCACTACAATAGGTCTAAGGGGAAAAGATCTGAGTTGTTGCTTTCCTATGAATCTTTGGCATTTGTCACAAGCTTTCACAAATTTACACACATCAGAAAAAAGAACAAACCAATAGTACCAAGCCCTTAGAATCTTATGGGCTGTAGTCTTTCGGTAATGATGGCCTCCACATGTGCTTGAATGAAACTGATGCATGAATTGAACTGACTCTTCTTTATCTAAACATCTTAGCAAAATACCAAAAGGATCTTTCCAATACAGCATATTTTTCATTATGAAAAATTTAACAGACTTAAGTTTAAGAGTCCGTGCTTGAGTCATGCTAAGCTCAGGGGGAACTTCTAAATTCTACAAAAAATGAATAATACCTGAGTACCACTCACATGAAGACAAGTTCTTGGCCACCTACTAGTTGTCATGCTACTCCTTTGCTGCTACCTCTGTCTACAAGTTTGTTGAACTTATATTAATGAAATTTATTCTCAATAGATCACAATTTTCTTCAGCCATGAGCTTAGCTAGGCATTGGCCTTTTACTAGCTTTGTGGGCTTTACTTCTATGTCAAACTCAATAAGCTTGGAAATCCATTTGGCTCTTGTTGCCACCTTTTCACACACCTGGATCACATGGGAGAAATATTCAAGCCACTCGGTGTGTCCTTGGGGGCAAGTCTCGAGTCAAGGCTGTCACCTTGTTCTTGACTCCTCCGTTTAGGCTCAACTCCTAACGAAGCCAAGGGGGGTAGACCCTATTAAGTTACTAAGGATGATTTCTTAGTGTGGTGATGTTAAACTGAATCAGTTATTTAGGAGTTTGAATATTTTAACTATAAACAATCAAGATGACAAGATACGAAGATAGACACGAAAGCACAAAGTTGATACACAATATATATATGAAGCAAAGAAGACCAGTGCCTTAAAAATGGAGTCAAAAGAGATCAGTGTGCTTACATGTGTTTGGAATAAATGTTTTGCGATTGCATCTTGGTATGTTTTAAGTTAAAAATGAAGTATGAATTGATTAAATTAGGCTAAAGGGGGACTCCAGATATACCTGAGAGTACTTGGAGTATGTCCAAAACAAAGCCTATACGGCTACCCGCAAGGAATATGTGGGCTGAAATGGAGTCTCTGGGGCTGTGTTCGTAACGCACCCATTAGGGTGTGATAGAGATCGGTGCCCCGAGGTCACTTTTCAGTAGGTTCTCGCTTCCTTTGGGTATTTTGCCACCGTAAAGGTTTGATCGAGGTGTTGGATTTTCACCTGATGGTTTGTTAATTGGGGAAGGTGCGTCCTAATTATGCTAGTCACCCAAGTGCTTTTGATACAGCTTGACTGATCGGATGAACCGCAGCCAAGTGCAGAGCATACACACTGGAGTCTTGTAAATTTTAATAAGTTTTTAAGAGATGTGTTCTTGTTTGAAAGAAAAGCCTCCAAGAACCTCTTTCGATCCAAGTGGATCTCAATCGGGGAATCGAGGAGGGGTTAATTTTAAAACTGTTGATAAACAAATGATAGAAAAAATAAAACAACTACACAAATCTGGTTTTTTGATTAATCCTACCATGAATCTCTTTCCCCTTGCAGGTCACTCGGGAAATCGTGGGGTAAGTATTATGATTACTTTTGAAAATAAGATATGGAATATGGAATTAACAACAAGATAAAATATACTACCCTACCAATCAGATCAATTCTAGTAAAAGGAAATAAGCAGAAAAAGACGAAAAAGGCACCGACGTGAATCCCCCCAGGGGGGATGGGGAATGGGCTCGAAAGAGCCTATTCAAAGGATGATTTTATTACAGAGGTTACAATATCAAATCACTGATAAAACAGAGCTTTCTTAGTCCTTATACAGGCTGAAACCAAGATATTACAGTTTAAGCAAAACAATTACAAATTATGTGACAAAAGAGAGCCCCCTGGGGGGATTTGAGTGCTCCAAAAGCCACTTTGGAAAGAAGCTTCCTTTCTTCTCTATCAGACCTGCTAAATGAAATTGAGTGAATTAGAATAAAAAATTCTCCAAATCACTTTAAGAGTGCCTTTGGGTCAGCCTACTTTATCTCAAAAATTAATGAAATTAAACTAGCTAAACCGACGAAAAAGGAACCAAGGAAAGCAAGCTTTCCTTGGGATCTTGGCCTGCTATTTGTGCAGCCAATTAACAGCACTGATATTGCAGAATATTTAAATTATTGAACAGCAAATGAAACTACCTTAACAGCAAGCTATGAATTTTTCAATAAACTACTCGCGAAACTAAGGAAATTTTAGCTAGATCTCTTGAATTTGAACTTTATGTGCACAATGAAACTAAGATCTAGAACATTGAAGGGATATTGATAATTAGATCTATGTATTCTTTTCTTAATGAGATATATCAGATTTAAAAAGAAACCTTAAAGTAACCAGCTCGAGGAAATTTTAATAATTTTTAAAGGAGGAAGAGAGAGAAAGAGTGTTGGTTTCCTTGAAGATCCACAGTAGAGCTTTCAGGTGGAATGCCGAGGGACTATGCCTTTGAAATGTTTTAAAGAGAATGAAGAAGCAAACTAGATCAGCATCCTCTCCAAAGTATGAACCTGCAACTCAGCTGAAATCAAAGAACTTGCCAAGAAACTTGTGAGATCCGATTAGTACATACAAAGAGATTCAAGATAACATGCATATAAGCTTATAGGACATGCTAAATCTAGATCTCTAAACATGCATCAAAGGAGATTGATAGTCAATAAACTTATTGAACAACATCTTTCCTATCAAGATTGTAATAAGCTAATTACCAATCTTAACCACAGATCTACAAAAAAATAGCAAAAAATGACCACAGATACAGGTTACCTCAGTAAAACAATGGCAATAATCATCCACACATGTAATGGCACCACACCGTATTGCCTCCAAAGCTTTTCTTTATTTCAAATAAGAATTACAACAATACAATAGCAGCAGCACCTCAATCCCAGTTCTAACTCAGCTTGGAAGAGGAGGTTGTGCCTGGATATATACAATTTACAGGCCATCCAGCCCAGGGGGGCGCAATTACTCATGGAATCAAGTGAAATCAATTGATGGAGGGTCCATCAATCTCTAATCTGTGTCTAGATGAGCCAGATCTGAGTCTCACTGAGTGCAACTGTCAATCAGGGGGCTGATCTGACTGACACCTCAACCTGTTGACTAAAGAATCCACCAAAAATCATCCAGTTGAGCCAAAAACGTGTTGAAGAGAGAGAGAGGGCGAAATTCCCCATAAAGGATGCTCAATATCAACTCTGGATCTGATTTGATCATCTCCTTCAGGCAAGGATTTGTCAGATCCAGTCAATCTGCTTCAGATCTGACTGATTTCAATCAAATCGGCTGAGAATCCATTGATTTATTGATTTTGGATTTGCTCCATTATTCATCAATTTATTAATTAAAATAATCATTAATTGATTTTTGGGGCTTTCTGACCTAAGTGATGGAAAATAACTCAAAACTAGGAAATAGTGGGTCCATGGGTTTACATGGTGCTCTTAGCTTGAAAATGAGCACCTACATGACTGAAACCGATTATTTGGCCCACTTTTATTACAGACTCAATTTTTCCAATTAAACTGTTAAAAAATAGCCTAAGTTTTGGAAAAATTAAAATTTAATAAAAAACACTGAAAAAACTAAAAAATTGAAAAATTGAAAAACACCTAGGGGGACTTAGACATGTTCATATGACTCAAAAATGATGTCTAGCATGCTTACACATTGACACATAGACTCTAATAACCTCAATAGGCACAAATGCCAAGCCGACCACCCCAACTTTGGAGGTATGGAGTGAAAAACTCAGAAATTATCAGTCGTTTATTCAACAACCAATAATAACCAAGGGAAAAAACACCCCAGGCTAATCGGATTGACATATGAAGTCTAAGAGACCGATTCTTTTACAGACACTATCATGCTAGAACATTTATTACAACTCCCCATGGGGTATGAACATGTGATATGATACAACAAGCACTTCCCAAAAGTACTTCCATAGGTCTTTTGAAGTCCGAACAAGTTAACCTTGTCCGGTTCACTGGGCTCACTTGATAAAAACCACTAAGTACAACTTAGGTGGTAACATTCTGGCTCCAACTGTGGAATGTGTGCTCGATCTGGTCTTTAAGGCAAGGAGAGGATGCAAGAACACCAGAATCTCTAGTTTATATACCCTGTAAAAAAATCTCAACTTGACAAGAAAAACCTCAGTAGCACAAGTTTTATAAAAAACCAAATGAACCATTAAGCTGATTTATTTACACAAAATAAATGTAACTAACTAAAAGAAGCAAAGTTTTATTATAGCTAAAAATAGAAATGCGGAAAGTAAATGCTCTCTTTCAAGGACCTTATTTTCCTACTCTAAGCATGATATAAAAAGGGTTAAGTGTAATCAGAAATCCAATGTAACCACCTAAGCATTTTATTGACATAAAAAAAAAATTCCTTGTTTTTGGTTACCATCCAAAGTAAGGATACCTTATTCAGAAAATGCAAACCTACGTGATGATTCAAGATGGGAGGGATGGATGGGAGATCATAGGCATGAATAATGTCATAAAAATTCTTCCCCAACTTGTATGTGCTCATGCAGGCTGCTTCTATCCATGACTGGATAGGACTGATATACCAATCAAAATGATGAGGCAGATTGACTACATCATCATACTGATCATCGGGGCTTATCAAATGATAACTTGTTGCACAAGCCCCAAGTAGCTCCAAATCATAAGGAACCTCTATATGTGAAAAAGATGGTTGAGACTGATATTCCACTGACTACATTACATCTGACTTTTCACAATACTGTTTCTCAATGTCTTCATTTCTGATACCCTTGTGCGGCTCTACATGGTATGATTTTGAATGATCACATGAAAATTCTGAATGCTCCTCTTCCACACTAAGGTTTTCCCAGGCATCTAGATCTGTGCTTCCCTCTATGGATGTATCGTAGATTGGACTTCCACAAATTTTTGAATAAACACTCCCATTGTTGGACATATCATGGATGGGATTCTCCATAAAAATTTCACAAGTTGGATTACCTATGAAATTCCAATAGTCATCACTCCCATCCATGTAATATGTGGGGGGCTCTTCATCCATGGCATCATGCTCCTGCCTATCCATGTCTTCCTTATATTCATAACAATCTTCTTTAGATAAAATGTTACAAGGAAACAAACTTTCCAAACCTTCATCAACATGAGGAGAACAAGGTCTAGTGTCACCACACACTATAGTGATCTTATCATAGGTTTCTTTATAAGCTCTTGTTATGATATCATGAAGAGGATATTCAATATTATCTTCAATCAAGGATATTTTTTGGACATATTCAATGGGATCACTTGGTATGTGTTGCTCAGTGGATTTCTCTAGAGGGATTTCTGGAAAGGTATCAGCATTGCAACACACTTGAGAATACACCAAATCTTCAATGTCTTCAGCTATCGTGACATGAGGAGATTCTTCAACAATGTGTTCCATCATGGGCTCCTCCTGGAACTCTTCAATATGATCATCTTGGATTTTTCCTTCCTCAGAATCTTGCTGTGTATTGGGAGATACCTCATTTTCTTTAAGAAGAAGCTTGATTGCTTCATTTCTTAAATAATTTCTAGGATGCTTTTTTATGGGAGTATCATGGACTTCCTCTTTACTCAAATGTTCAAGAAGTGATTCCAAGTCTTCAATACTTTGTATCATCGAAAAAGTTCCATCATATGTTTCCATGTGATACTCTGTCCCAGATAGGTAGAAGGTACAGATCTTTTCAAGGAACTTTTTTAAACCATTCCTACTACCCCTACCATCATGCCACTACTCTAAAAACATCCAAAGGAAGCTTGGAAAAGAAGTTATACATTTATCAGGAAGGCCTTGATAGAACCAATAACCAGCCTCACCCCGAAAAGTACTAGCAAACATTTCCATCATATGGTCTTCATAGAGAATATTGAAGTCAGCAATCAACTGAAGGAAAGACTTGACATGCCAGATGGCCGAGTCACCATCATCTCCATGAAATGGTGGAAGCCAGTTATTTGCATCCCCCAAACTATCACAATAGTTAGGAAAACCAAGGATGTTTGAGAAATCGATAGGTTGAAATGCTAAGGCTAACTAGGCACCATATTTCTCCCTTAATTTATCCAAAATGGTATCCATTTGAAAACCTTGTACTGACAAGGTGGAACTGTCAAGTGATGAACTTTAAAGGTTTTAACATGTTGCATTGGCTCATCTACACATAACAAAACTTCACAAGTTTATGAGAAAACAGGGTTTTATCCCTTCAATGGAGTCACCATGTGAAACAGAAAAATAAGCATTTATGAATCTTTTCACAAAAATTATTTTTTGCTTTTCTTTGTAAAAATAAAAACTGAAAAAAAAAGGTCAGTGGAGTTGCCAGATGAAAATTAAAGATCTACTCTAAGCATTCATCAAACAAAGCAAAAACAAAAAGGAATAAAACAAAAGTCGTACTCGGGAATAAAAAGATTTATCCCCAGCAACGGCACCAAAAAGTGTTACCGCCTTTTCACACACCTCGATCACATGGGAGAAATCTTCAAGCCACTCGGTGTGTCCTTGGGGGAAAGTCTCGAGTCAAGGATGTCACCTTGTTCTTGACTCCTCCGTTTAGGCTCAACTCCTAACGAAGCCAAGGGGGGTAGACCCTATTAAGTTACTAAGGATGATTTCTTAGTGTGGTGATGTTAAACTGAATCAGTTATTTAGGAGTTTGAATATTTTAACTATAAACAATCAATATGACAAGATACGAAGATACACACGAAAGCACAAAGTTGATACACAATATATATATGAAGCAAAGAAGACCGGTTCCTTAAAAATGGAGTCAAAAGAGATCAGTGTGCTTGCATGTGTTTGGAATAAATGTTTTGCGATTGCATCTTGGTATGTTTTAAGTTAAAAATGAAGTATGAATTGATTAAATTAGGCTAAAGGGGAACTCCAGATATACCCGAGAGTACTTGGAGTATGTCCAAAACAAAGCCTATACGGCTACCCGCAAGGAATATGTGGGCTGAAATGGAGTCTCTGGGGCTGTGTTCATAACGTACCCATTAGGGTGTGACAGAGATCGGCGCCCTGAGGTCACTTTTCAGTAGGTTCCCGCTTCCTTTGGGTATTTTGCCACCGTAAAGGTTTGATTGAGGTGTTGGATTTTCCCCTGATGGTTTGTTAATTGGGGAAGGTGAGTCATAATTATGCTAGTCACCCAAGTGCTTTTGATACGGCTTGACTGATCAGACGAACTGCAGCCAAGTGCAGAGCATACACACTGGAGTCTTGTAAATTTTAATAAGTTTTTAAGAGATGTGTTCTTGTTTAAAAGAAAACCCTCTAAGAACCTCTTTTGATCCAAGTGGATCTCAATCAGGGAATCGAGGAGGGGTTAATTTTAAAGCTTCTGATAAACAAATGATAGAAAAAATAAAACAACTACACAAATCTGGTTTTCTGATTAATCCTACCACGAATCTCTTTCCCCTTGCGGGTCACTCGGGAAATCGTGGGGTAAGTATTATGATTACTTTTGAAAATAAGATATGGAATATTGAATTAAAAACAAGATCAAATATACTACCCTACCAATCAGATCAATTCTAGTAAAAGGAAATAAGCAGAAAAAGACGAAAAAGGCACCGACGCGAATCCCCCCAGGGGGGATGGGGAATGGGCTCGAAAGAGCCTATTCAAAGGATGATTTTATTACAGAGGTTACAATATCAAATCACTGATAAAACAGAGCTTTCTTGGTCCTTATACAGGCTGAAACCAAGATATTACAGTTTATGCAAAACCATTACAAATTATGTGACAAAAGAGAGCCCCCTAGGGGGATTTGAGTGCTCCAAAAGCCACTTTGGACAGCAGCTTCCTTTCTTCTCTGTCATACCTGATAAATGACAGCGAGTGAATTAGAATAACAAATTCCCCAAATCACTTTAAGAGTGCCTTTGGGTCAGCCTACTTTATCTCAAAAATTAATGAAATTAAACTAGCTAAACCGACGAAAAAGGAACCAAGGAAAGCAAGCTTTCCTTGGGATCTTGGCCTGCTGTTTGTGCAGCCAATTAATAGCATTGATATTGCAGAATATTGAAATTATTGAACAGCAAATGAAACTACCTTAACAGCAAGCTATGAATTTTTCAATAAACTACTCGCGAAACTAAGGCAATTTTAGCTAGATCTCTTGAATTTGAACTTTATGTGCACAATGAAACTAAGATCTAGAACATTGAAGGGATCTTGATAATTATAACTATGTATGCTTTTCTTTATGAGATAGATCAGATTTAAAAAGAAACCTTAAAGTAACGAGCATGAGGAAAGTTTAATAATTTTTAAAGGAGGAAGAGAGAGAAAGAGTGTTGGTTTCCTTGAAGATCCACAGTAGAGCTTTCAGGTGGAATGCCGAGGGACTATGCCTTTGAAATTTTTTGAAGAGAATGAAGAAGCAAACTAGATCAGCATCCTCTCCAAAGTATGAACCTGCAACTCAGCTGAAATCAAAGAACTTGCCAAGAAACTTGTGAGATCCGATTAGTACATACAAAGAGATTCAAGATAACATGCATATAAGCTTATAGGACATGCTAAATCTAGATCTCTAAACATGCATCAAAGGAGAGTGACAATCAATAAACTTATTGAACAACACCTTTCCTATCAAGATTGTAATAAGCTAATTACCAATCTTAACCACAGATCTATAAGAAAATAGCAAAAAATGACCACAGATACAGGTTACCTCAGTAAAACAATGGCAATAATCATCCACACATGTAATGGCACCACACTGTATTGCCTCCAAAGCTTTTCTTTATTTCAAATAATAATTACAACAATACAATAGCAGCAGCACCTCAATCCCAGTTCTAACTCAGCTTGGAAGAGGAGGCTGTGCCTGGATATATACAATTTACAGGCCATCCAACCCAGGGGGGTGCAATTACTCATGGAATCAAGTGAAATCAACTGATGGAGAGTCCATCAATGCCTGATCTGTGTCTAGATGAGCCAGATCTGAGTCTCATTGAGTGCAATTGTCAATCGAGGGGCTGATCTGACTGACAACTCAACCTGTTGACTGAAGAATCAACCAAAAATCATCCAGTTGAGCCAAAAACGTGTTGAAGAGAGAGAGAGGGCGAAATTCCCCATAAAGGATGCTCAAGATCAACTCTGGATCTGATTTGATCAT
>LPNX010544785.1:0-10334 GCA_001517045.1 Pseudotsuga menziesii
ACTGCAGTGTTCTCTACTTGCTGTATACTCTGCTGGATCTCGACCTTCTGTGGTGGCTCATCTAACTCGGCCCATGTGTTCATCGCATTTGTTAGTAGTACTTGGGCTTCGTCAATGCATGATTGTATCTGCGCAGAGGTGAGTCGAAAGGCTTCCACTCGCGCTTTTTGGTCTGCTAGGGAGGTGTCTCGTAGACGTGCCTCAAGCTCGGCGAGCTGCATCTCGTGGTTTGCCTTTAGCCTGGCTACTTTCTCATCCATCTTAGCTACAGTTTCTTCGAGAACCTTTGCTCTTTCTGCAACTCTTTGTAGCTTCTCCGGGGTAGGCAGTGCGAACTCGATGTTGCAGTTAGGGAGTTCTAGTGCAATATTCTGTAGTACCTGGGAGAGTTCCTGATCCTTGTTCTGATACATGTTTAACTCGTCTACCTTTTTCTGATAGCTGGTGGCGAGTGCTGCGTTCTTTTGCTTTAGCTGTGCATTCTGCTGGTAAGTCGCAAGCTCTCTACTCCTGAGCTCTGCGCTTAGCTGCTGTTGGATTCTGTGCAACTGATCAATGTGAACCTCTGCGAGGTTAACCTCAAGGGGTTGCTTAAACTGGACTGGTGGGTCCGCCGTTGTCGCCGAGAGTCTGATACTGCCCGGTTGGATCAACACAATGTTGAGGCGATCTTTTGCCAAGCTTTCCTCGCGGGGTACCGGCGGTGCTGAAGTTTCTCCAGTGGGCACCTTTACTGGTGGATCATGTATCGTGGCAGCCTTCTCTGTAATTGTTCGTATGTCTATGAGCTGATTTTCTACGGCGCTCTGAATCTCTTCCTGTGATTGCTTCACCTCATCAAATGAATCCTTGAGTGTATCACATGTCCTTGTTGCGATGAGTTCGTAATCATCTTCTGTTAGTGCCGTCTTCAGAACCGGTTTTGAAGTTTTCTGTTTCTTCCTCCCCTGTGTCGCTGTGGTCTCCTGGCTTCCATCCTTTGTAGTGGGCGTTGTTGCTGATTCTTCCGCCACATCTCTTTTCTTCTTGCCTTGTGGCGGTACTTCTGTTGTTTGGTGTGCCTGGGTGTCTAGTTTTTCTTTGCCTTTTTCTGGTGGGCCTGTCTGCGCGGTCTCTGCCGGTATTGGCGTGGTATCTCCGTATTCCTCTCGCCATTGGTCATCGAAGCCTCTGATGACATTCTCAACATCCTGCACTGTCATTCTGAAGGAGCCGGGGGCCCAGTCGTCCCTTTTTGTCCTTTTAGGCCTTAGACAAATTAAGTGGCTATCTGCCATGAAATTAAGCTGGTTGTCAAATATATCCACGGTCTTTTTACTGATGCGCGGTGATGCTTGGATAATGGCCTTCAACAGCATATAGTATTCAAAGAATACCATCGCATTAACCTTTTTTCTGGCTGGGCTAGGGCTGTCCCATAAACTGGCATAGCGCACACCGCGTGGCGCTCCTCCTGGAAGTTGTGGAAACTGGGAATTAGGCGGCTCCTTCCAGCCGACAAAGGGGCATAGTACCAGCAGCCATGAGAAATGGAAAGGGTGGTTTGCGTGATCCTGGGCTGCCAAGCAATCTTCCTGAAGCATATTTAATAAGAATAACGACCAATTGAACTGTTCTCCCTCCATAACTTGTATGGCTAGACTGATCACGGATCCTGTGACTTCCTTTGGTCGGACTTTAGTTAACAGTCTTCCTGCAAGCAGGCTGGCTGTAAATTGGAGCGTCTCATTTTGTAAACTCGTAACATCATAAGCCCTGCCTCCTCGCTGTAACTGATACTTTTTAACGAGCACTGCTGGCAGCTTGGAATCCTTGGTCTTTCCTGATACCTGTATTTCGAGGTATTTACCAGTCTTAGACAAGCCAGTGATGCGGTGTATCAAGTCGATGTTGAGGTCAACTCGACTACCTAACCAGAGATAGCCTCCATGTACACATGAAAGTAGTATACGCACCACGGCATTGACCTCTGCACTACGTCCAAAATGGGGTAGTCTCAACAAATTAAGCAGACTCGAGGGTTCAAGAACCTCAACATGTGGCATGGGGACAAGTTCCTCTCGACCTGTCCTTGGGTTTTTCTCACGCACCAGATAGTGATTTGCTTTGAAGTGGGGGTACGTCTTACCGTCTCCCAGGTTGTAATCTATGAATTTAACTACGCCAACATATCCTATGAGATCACCATTTTCTCTAACCCGAGAATGTATGGGCGGGATGGGAACAGTAAGCTTACCGCTCTTGGAGATTTTGATGTCTGGAGCGCCTTCAACTCGTGGGATGAGGTAGTCTGCTGTACTAAGGACTTCGTCCTCCCGCTCAGAGCCGGATTCCTCCGCCAGCTGGGATTGGCTCCTTGTCTTCGGCTGTTCTCTGGGTCGGGACGAGCTCAACGGAGTAACTTTAGGTAGCGTCGTCATGGGAACAGCAAGGCCGGTCTGCTTGAATCTTTTGAGTAGCACTTCTAGAGGCTCGTCCTCAGGTAGAACCCAGTCGGTGTAAAACGGTGGACGGGCAATGGTTGCGAAGTCTGTAAAATTCTGCACTTTGTTATGGGATAAACTCTGTACCAGGGGAAGTTCAAGGATGCACTCTACAGTTTTCGGCTCTATAGAAATGTAACCTTTCCTAATGAATAGTTGCTGCTTTTATGTCACAGACGATAATCCCGGTCACAACGGTCATCTAGACTAAACGCGTCAGTCATATTAATTGCATGGATAAGACCACACCCATCCTTCAATCCTCAATAAATGCTAAAATCTGATCAAATTTTCCTCGAAGCGTGTGTACGGGTGCAAAAATTTATTATACTGCTGCCAAATCTACGGTAGGGGATACCGGTCATTTCTTCATTAACTACCTGTCAGATAGTGACTTGACTAGCCCACTGTTGGTTGCAAACTGAGTACGTGGCAGGGGGAAACATCTTACTGCTGCGATGCAACTCCGCATCACCTGCGCAAACAAACAGTGTTAAATTTTTTTTATTTATTTTTAATCTTACCGCTGTAGACTCGTTCCCGGTGCGATGCCTCCTTTCAACTACACTGGACATCTGCACGGTTGCGGCTGGTTTAAGGTCTCTGATCTTAGCTATCAAGATAGGACATTCTTCTATGGTATGATCATAAGATTTGCAGTAGTTACAAGTAGTAGTGGCGTTCTGACAGTCCCTAGCATAGTGTCCTGTGATTCCACAATTATAACAAGTGACTGGTCCACGACCTTGGCCAAAACCTCCTCCTCGGCCAAAGCCTTCTCCTTGTGCGAAGCCTCCTCCACGTGCGAAGCCTCCTCCACGGCCTCGTCCTCTGAATCCTCCTCCACGGCCTCCATAAGTATGATCCGGCTGTGGTCCTGTTGCTAGACCTTGTGTGTCTGCTTGGACTCTGTACACATCATGTGTTCTTTCTGACATGAGATCATAAGCTCGACAGTCTTGTTGATCATGCCCGACGGATTTGCAAAAGATACAATATAGGTTTTTAGGTGTCTGTACATACTTTTGAAGCAAAGGGCATTGCTGAGGTGGATGTCTTTGTGTTTTACATATTTCACACCATGGCCCTTGCGTTCGTGGTAAGGGGTTAGGAGCCCCTGACGCTAAATATTCTGCAAAGACTGGACAGTTGTCTTTACTGTGGCCCTGTTCCCTACACTTTATGCACCATATGTCCTTCATAACCTCTTTCCCTTTTTTAAGTTCGTGTATCTGTAACGTGAGGTTGGACAACTGGGTCTGTAGAGTTGTCATGCCTGTACTGGTTTCTGCTAAAGGTGAAGCCTCTAGTTTCATTGCCATCTCCAGCGCTTCATCTTGAGTAGTAAGTTTCTGCTGCATTAGTGGCATTCTGATATGAGGAAGCAGCGCTGCAATAAACCATTCCTTATGCTGCTCCGGCGCAAACTCAAAACTTACTTGGTCTATAAGAGCTTTGAATTTCTGGTCAAAGTCCCATACTGACTCTGATGGTAGCTGTTTAATATCCTTAAGCTCTGTAATGCACTGAGACTCAGACTTAGGTTTCTTAAACTCTTTAATCATGGCGTTCTTGACCTGGGCAAGCGTCTTGGGTAATGTAGTATACTTTATGTACCATGTCAAGGCTCTGTCTCTGAGTGTGGTGACCAACTGTACAAGTTTAAGGTTATCGTCGTTGATTGTTTTAATGGTCCACATAGCTTCGCATAGGAACCAATGCTGTTCCGGGTCTTCTGCTTCTGTACCTTTAAAAATAGGTAGCTTCATGTCGTCTCCCATTCTATTTCTCTGTGGTGGGTTCTGACTGACTGGGGTACTACCACTCAGCGGTGTAGGTGAAGGTGCTGTAGCGGGAGTAGGTACTGACTGTGAGCTACTAGATGGAGTACCTACAGGGTTATTCTGAGTCCCTGTCTGTTTCTGTGGAGTATAGGGGTGGTAAGGGATACCCCCGTCTGGTTCTTCTGTGGTGCTAGGGCTCTGTTGTCTAATACTGTCTGAACTGTCTTCAAATATAGGAGAACTAAAATCTACTTTATACTTCTTTCCACTACGTGTTCGTCCAATGTCATCAAAATCACTTTCAAACTCTTGTAACATTACTATCTTTACTTATTCATCTGAGACTAGATCCATTGTTCCTTTTTCATATAGCAGCATCTTAAGGGACAAGTTTAGAGATCTTAGGTACTTACCGCGATATCCTCTGAAGAAGTATCGTTCAGCTGCGCTGAAGCTCTTTCTCTGATCAACTGCAAATTCTGTAACAAAGCCTTCTAGCACACTTGTCAGCCAGAAGTCCACTGCTCTCGTAATCGGATTGTCGAGGTTCTGCACGGTCTGAATCAGCTCCGGTGTCCAGACAATGTTTCTTTTCTTCTTGAATGTATTCCTATCTGTCAACTTAGATAACCAGTCGAAAAGCTCGTTTCCGTAGGTTGCAAAAAATATAGCGTGTATGTCTGAAGCGATATGCTTTACTAACCAGGCCTCTGTGCTTCGTCTCGGACTCCGATTCTCTTTCTTGGCGAACTCCCTTAAGTCTGAATCCAACCACTGGTGAAACTCTTCTCTAGTAGGATGCCAATAGAACATTAACTCCCAGTCGTTTAAACCGGCAACAGAACCATTTGTTGATTGCATGGGCAGACCCGGGTTTACTATAATCAATCAACAACACCCCCAACTCACTGGCCCTTTCGGCGACAGACCGCGAAGCGATCTGAAGTCTCACCCGAAGTGAATCTAATGGGTTGGCCAAGACTCAAGTGTCTTGGACCAGGTTCTGCGCATCCTACTTCTCTTCTCTTACTCTTGTGAGTCACAAGATCAACTATATCGGCGCATCGCACGTCCCCTTCTACTCGCAGCACTTTTAGCCGTGCGATTCTTATCCACGCGCAAGTCGCACGGTTTCTTCCCACGTCGCACAACTTCCACTTACTCACAATATCTCCAACCTTATCGCATCTCTGCGCACCGCGGGACACCCAACCTCTCCTCAACGCTAAGCCCTCAGCTCGCAGTATCGCGCACCGCAGCTCCTCTGCCGGTGCGATATCGCCTCTCTGCGATATCCTGCCACTACGACTTTGCACTCTTAGCGTTGACTGTGTCAATGTGCGAAACTCTACTTCCCAGAAGTTATATTGTGATTAAATGGTCATTAGAAACAGACGTAAAGGAGTCTTTAAGCAGCTTACTAAAATACTTCAACTTATCTCTATCTTCCTGCATTACCGTGGGCTGAACAATACATGCAACTAACATTATATGCATAATAACCAGTAACAATAAGCAAGTACAATCACATTCATGCAACACATAACACGCAGATTTAACGTGGTTCATCCCCAGGATGGGAGTTACGTCCACCAAACTGTGCTTCTATTATATATCTTGAGGGAAGTTAGCACAGTTTGTTGCACCGCATATCCAGCGCGAGATCTCTTCTCGATCTCTGGCCTATATCTATCTCTATATTGCCTTTCTTTCAATATATCCTTCCCTCTCTGTCCTCTCTGTGGATGGTTACATACAGACTCGAATGACTCGCAGACAAGCTAGGTGTCTGGATCGTTACAACACAGTCTGTCTGACTGACTCCTGAGTCTACTTCAAAAATAATCAACTGACCAACTAACGACTCATCCTACGAACCAACCAACCCTTTACAATACAAAATACAAACTTTTATAGGCGGCCCGAAGGTCTCGCCATTACAACATTGTGGGCCTGTCCCAATAGTAACCCAAACCCTAATTAGTGACAGCCGGTCCTCTCTGTCCTTGAGGTAGCCGCTTCCCGTCACACCACAGCTCTCTGCAGTCTTCCATGCTTCCCGGAACTGACCATGGGTACTATGCACCGCTTCTCATTTCTGTCCTTCGCCTTCAATGCTTGAGCCTCGTTGCTCCTTCTTCTTTATGAGGGTCGCTGAGACCTCCTGTCTTCCGTCGCTGCCTTCAATGCAGTGGGTGAGCTCTCCCTTCTCGGCCGCTCAGGTACCGTTGCCTTTCTTTGACTTTCGCATCCCAAAAAGTCACGGTTTCCGGCTCTGCTCTCCAGCTGGAAACGTGCTACAGCGTCGTAGCTCTGCCTTGTCTTCTTTCCGCCAAAACTAGCAGCTTCTTCTGTAGCTGCGGGACCCTGCTCCAACACAAACAATAACGAGTTAATTGGGAACGTTTATTGAGGAGAATACCTACTATTGTTGCCTGGGATTTTCTAGGCCTCAACAGGTCTGCATGCTTTTTGTTTTTCGGATCCCACAGTCGCCATAACACCTTTTCTTTTATTTATTTTCCTCCACTCTTAGCAGTATGAAACATCAGAACAATTAGTCACGTGTTATTGATGTAAATTCTAATGTCACTCAATAATTTACTAGCAAGATTAATTGTAAATGTGTGGCACAATAACAATTTTGAAGAGTAAACAATGGACGTTGATGTAACCCAAGGAAATGAGGTCATTTTTTTTTTCATGCTCACATTTTCATCTCTAAAGGTACTAAAAATACTTTGCTCCTTTGTATATAATTTTTAATTTTAAAAAACTACAATAATTTGATATGACTCTGAATTTAACACTAATTTTAATCTTAATCATCCTGTTCTATTCCGCCCTAGGATCTGGGTTTAGATATTTGACCCGAGGATCTATATTGTAGATAGATCGTAGTCCTGAGAATCCAAGTCGAGTGGACACAACTTGCCTAAGTTCAGCTCATCAACTGGATTGCATGCATCATTGCTCTCATTGGTTCAATGCAAATTGAATATTATGGCAACGATGTATGCAATTCAGTTAATGAGTTGAACTTAGGCGAGTTGTGTCCACTCAACCTGGATTCTCAGGACAAAGATCTACCTACAATATAGATCCTCCGGCGAGATATTTAAAGCCCAGAGCCTAGGGCAGAATAGAACATGACGATTAAGATAAAAATTAGAGTTTTCAAAGTCATATCACATAATTGTAGTTTTTTAAAATAAAAAAAAAATTATATACGAAGGAGCAAAGTATTTTTAGTATTTAAAACCTTTCACTGCATTTCTATAACTCTAATTCTGAAAACATTAGTTCAATCAATTGTATACACATTGGATATATTGTTGATATGAATCAAATGATGTTGAAATTCCTTACCAACCATTGATAGCATAAACAAGCTAGATGTTGAATTTCAATGAAAACACACCATGATACTACTTGAATATAAGCATAAAAAAAAAATGCATGTAGTTCACGAACTCTAAAATTATTGTTAAAGCCCCAAAATGAATCCTTGGCTTCACCATCAAGGTTTCACAACTATGGGTTAAAGTTTTGAGTTATCCATATTCACCTTTGGGGCGTTTTTCTGCCCTCAAACTTCTGAATCATTTTGCTTCTCTAGAGGCCCGATTTTTTCGCTGGCATGGAGCAGTCCTAGTGCTTGCCTTCGGGTGTTAACACGAACCCTAATTTCATCGTCTCGGGAAGACCTAAGGGATTTCAATTTTTTTATCCTTCGACCGTGGGAGGTTGAGCCCAGAGATTCGAACTTGGGGCATAGTGCTCAGTTTGGCCGAAGTGTTGTTTCGAATCATGAACCCTGTAGGATCTTAAAAGCCTTTTGGTAGCATTCTTTTTCTAAAAATTTAGAAACCAAGACTGTTTTCCAACCAGAAGC
This sequence comes from Pseudotsuga menziesii, assembly GCA_001517045.1. Classification (NCBI taxonomy): domain Eukaryota; kingdom Viridiplantae; phylum Streptophyta; class Pinopsida; order Pinales; family Pinaceae; genus Pseudotsuga; species Pseudotsuga menziesii. The sequence goes on from LPNX010544785.1 coordinate 8,163, forward strand.
TTTATTGCCGAAGATTTGACATTTTATACTGCAGTGTGTTGTACCTATCTTGATCGAAGAAAATGGCAGAGTAAAAAGAAAGGATGTTTTGAAACTATTTGCTTAGTACCTATTATTACTTTTGTTTCTTATTTGAATGCGTTAGTTTTTGTAATTTGAACGCTTAGACATGTTTTGTATTTTCACAAGTACCACTCACCGCAGACATCATGACGAAGAGGGGGGAGAAGCTTAAGATTGTCGAGTACGATTCTGACACAGAAGTTGCAGAGGTCACGCCAGCAGTGAGAACTGAAATAGTGTATGAAGACACTAAGGCAATCACAGGAGCAGAGCTTGAGTTCAAATGGGCACAGATCTACCCCATGCTAGTTGAAAGAAAAGTGCCAGAAGCTGGTTTGGAAGACCTAGCTTTATACGAGAACATATTGAGGTCCGGGATAACTAAAATAGCCACTAGGCCGGATATTTTTCCTTGTGCAGAGGTCATTGGATGGATGTTTCCCAAAATACACATAGTAGGAACGATGATAAATGATGAGGAGGGAAAGCATGTTGCGTCTTCCGCACATGCATTCATTTCAGCAGCCTACAATCTATTGGAAAATGAAATAAGTGTAACAGAGTGGGTTAGAAGTCTGAAGTTTAATTATACAGCCACAACAAAGGTGATGGTGGCTGAGGGAAAGACCTTCGGACACAAACAGTTGGGAGAATATGAGACTGCCCATCTTCAAACCCAGGATAATAGCATTGATGATGAGCAAGTTGTATGGTAGGGCTAATGGGAAGATGTATAATTTTGGTTGGATTCCCCTCGTGTACTATGTAGCCATGGAAGGAACAATTTTTAATTGGGCAAATATAGTTACCAGGAACTTGGCTAAATGTGTCAAAGAAGCTCAGGAAGGTTTGAAACAGAGCAAATCAAAAAAAATTATGTCTTCTTTTTTGATAGATTGCATACTCTACCGACACAGGTTCAAGAAGCTTAGCTGTGTGTGGAAAGGGGAGAAGGCCCCTATAAACACAACATATCAGATTCTAGGAGCCCATAAATATCACAACCATTACCAATTGATATATGAGGAATTCATAAGGCCCTTGTATAAGTTGATATTTCTAGAGAAGTGTCCATGTTTGTCAAAGGGAGTTGTAGAATCCATCAAGGAATATGGAGATTATTTTTTCTCCGAAGAAGTCACGTATCTAAGGATGTATGGAGGCACCAAAGCACCCTCACTGCTGCCCAAATATGCAACTCATTACATAGTACAGAAGGAAGCAGTTAGACAAGTATTTCTAGATGGTTTTGGAAATCATTTGTTCGATGTAAAGAAAGTTGTGTTCCCACCAGTACCTTTCTATGTAGGGAGCTACAAGTTCAACAAGGTCAAGAATGCTCCAGAGTTCGTCAAAGAACTAAAGATTTTCCATTTTGGAGAGAAAAACTTTCACCGAAATGATTCACAAAAAAAGGTAGCAGCTTACAAGGCAGCTCACAAGGTGAATTTCGAATATGTAGACTATGTAGATAAAGAGGAGCAAGTGTTCAGGAATGTCTACAACATGGCGGCTTTGAGCAAGCGTTTGAAGGGAAAGACATCTGGGGTCAAGGGAAGTAGCAGCAACAATCCAAAACCAAATGAAGGAGAAGAAGCCGCAAAGAAGGCCCAAGAAGAAAGTGCTCACAGGCTTGCAGCAGGAGCAAAGAAATTGTTGGTAGAGGAAGCACAGAGGAATAAAGCAGAAGCTGCCAAGCAAAAGAATCATTAGAGAGAATTTGAGGTAAAAAATGGGCCTTCTAAGAGATGTACTACAAAAATATAAGATATATTAAAATATTATGAGTTAAGGGTTTTATGGGGTAGGTATATATGACAGGTCACCTCCTACACTACTTTTTATGCACAATATAAATAACCATGGTTGAGTTACTTTTCTCAATTGATTCTAAATAAAATTAATAAAATAACTCTACAATGATGTGACTTAGATTCATTGTAAATTCCCAAAAAATTATTGTCCTTTAGCATTTATTTGTTTTGAACTTGTAAATAAAATTAAACAAAAATGAATTTAATTTAAATGCATAACTAACATATTTTTTTCATATAAATATCATTTATGAATTTAATTTATTTTAAAAGTACAAGATTTAATATATATATA